>QANZ01051711.1:12769-41692 GCA_003254925.1 Chamaecrista fasciculata | reverse complement strand
AGTTATGGGACCAAAATTGCAACAAAAAAAGTTATGGGACCAAAATGAAACCTTCGTCATAGTTATGGGACCAAAATTGCAACAAAAAAAGTTATAGGACCAAAATGAAACCTTTGTCATAGTTATGGGACCAAAATTGCAACAAAAAAAGTTATAGGACCAAAATGAAACCTTTATCATAGTTATGGGATAAAAGTGCACTTAAACCTTCTTTTTACGTTTTACAGCATACGTCATCCTTTCGCCCCAAGCTTCGCTCATGGATAGACATGTAAAAATACTATGTAATTGGGCAAATTGTATATTGTATGTCGCCGCGTCATAAATACTAAATACAAAATTTTCCATGTTCAACATGTATTAAAAGGAAAAAAATATAAAATTGAAAAAGAAACGCCAAAACTCTATTTTAGTTACTAATATTTACCATAAATACTGTTGTGATCCCTAATATTTTTTTGTTCTGTTTTGATTTTTAATGTTTCTTAACAGTTTCATAATTGGCCTTTAAATATTAAATGTAGTTGCTTCAAATATGAACATGATGAAATCAGAGTTAAAAGTTAAAATTGATTAATTCTTTCTTTGTTTAGTTGAAATTATTGATAAATAAGGTCAAATCGAGACATGAAACCGGACTCGAAAATGAGAAATCAGAGTTCATGAATTTGGTCATATCTCCACCGTCTCAAGTCTGACAAACTCTTTTCCTATTCAGTTGGGGTCGTTGACAAACAAGATTAAATAGTATTCTGAAATTAAGTTTGGTCAAAATATCAATATTAACTTTTAGAGCATTATTTGACCTTGTTTGTCAACAGTCTTAATTAGACAAAAAAAAACTAGTCAAAAGTAATTTATATCTCTGATTTAATTGCATTTAGACGTGAAACAAGAGATATATAACCAAATTTATGAAACAAGCGACCTATTTTTCAGGGCCAATTTAATATTCGATTTGACCTTATTTACCGATGACTCCAACCAGAAAAAGAAAGAGCTCATCAAATTTGACCCGTAACTTTGATTTCATCATGTTTGAGTTTGGAACGAGGGAGATATAACCACATTATAATTAAAAACAAATTATAAAATTTTTAAAAAAACATTAAGGACCAAAATAGGATTTTGGCCAAAAAGAGAAAAAGGACTCAATTTTAAAATGAAATCTTCGTCTCCAATTCTCTACATATAACGCAGCCTAGGTGACCCTCCTCCTCATCAAGCCACTTTTTCATTCACGTGAAACCGCTGAGAGATCTCTTTACTTCTAATTTCGCATTCCGTTTCATCTTCTTCTTCTTCGCGTTTTCTCGAAACCCTAGCTAGCTTGCTTTTCTTATATCGTCGATTGAGATGGTGATGATGGATCAGGATAGCCAATGCAATGCAAATACAGAGCAAGATACTACTACGGCGGTGCCATCACAGGCTCAATCTCCAAAACGGAGGCAGAAACTTCAAGTCTACAATGAGGTTCTTCGTCGCCTCAAGAATTCAGACAACCACGAAGCGATGCAGCCTGACTTCGACCTTCAACTTTGGGCTCACTTCGACCGCCTCCCTACACGGTTGCTACATTTAATTTTCCTATTTTCCCCTTCTATTGATTTTGTTTCGTCAATTTTCACTTCAGTTTAACGAATGAGACTCCGTTTTGGAATTCGGATCCTGTTTTTTTTTTTCTTTTGCTATTTCAATTCTGTTTTTGTTATGCATTGTAGGTACGCGCTGGATGTTAATGTAGAAAGGGCAGCAGATGTTTTGACGCATAAGAGGTTGCTGCATTTGGCACACGATCCTGCTAACCGGCCTGCAATTGAAGTTCGCCTAGTTCAGGTCCGTTGATTATTGTTGAAGTACTAATATCATCAGATGCTATTTCAGACAAAAGGAAAAAAAAATCAGATGCTATGAGTTGATGTTCTTGCACTTCTGAGTGATTTCATGAGGTGAACCATTATTATCTATTATGTGTTGTTGATTGCCTAATAGCGGGAAGCTATTTCCTGAGGCTCTGAGTCTGTGTCCTTACTATAGGTTTCAATAGATATTGGACCAGTAATTCTGGAATGCATGACTTATGCATTATCTTCACGTGTGATTTTATTTTATTCTTAGCTGACAATATTTGGCATTAAAGTCAGGTATTAGACTTGAGAACTTAATTATATTCCTTCATGTGTCACGCTCATGTCTTATGCTTAGTGAGCCATAAAATCTGCATTTGTCTACTTGAGCTGCTGCTGAATTGACCCTTTTGTTATTTGTCAAAAATCAAAATCATGAAACTTTGAAGAATGTATTTTCCTGCAAACATGTTATTCTTAGATTCTTCCTCTTTGAGTGATGAGTTATATCTTTTTCCTCATTCAATGGTGGAAATACCATTTTGGGACTGGCCTCTTGGTGCAGGTTTATCCTATATCTGGTGTAAATTCAGCTGACTCTCTTCATTCAGATGTACCTTGTGAAGAAGCTTGTCAAAACTTTTCAAATTGCTCTAGTAGACAGAGGTATTAGTTCTTGGTTTCCTTAAACTCGAGTAGTCTAATAAAATATTCTTTATACAATTGTTTTAGAACTCTAGTTATTTTGTTTTGATAAACTATAAAGCACTACTAGTTATTCTGCTTAAGGCTTGATGCTTATTTCTGGATTTTTTTTTAAAAAAATCTCTTTTATTATTTTCAGTATACATCCTCCCCCTGCTTTTGGTTCTTCTCCTAATCTTGAATCCCTGGCACTGGAAGCAAGTAAATCTGAAGATCTAGAGGAGGAAAATTCTGTACATGCCAATGCTAAATATTTACAGTAAGCTACTTGTCTGTTGCTATATTTACAGTTAGGCTTGGAGAATTTCTTTAAATCATGTAAATAACTTGTTCTCTATTTTTATATGGGTGTCTATCTGGACATGTAACTCAGAAGCTATGTCATTACTTGGGTATAATTAGTTTAAATTCTATAAGGTTAAGAACCATCTGCCAATATAATCAATCAGCTCACATTTATTTAAAGCCAAAGCATAAGAATAATACAAATTTAAGATTTTACGTATGACTGTCTAAACTTGCATAACATGTAAACTCAATTACAGCTTTTCCATTACACATTAGTGATAGTACTTTATTTATATTTTGAAATTTGTTTAAATAGAGTATAATTATTTGTCATTGACAATGGTGTAGGCCCATGCATGAAATCACTTTCTCTACAGATGACAAGCCAAAGCTTCTCAGTCAGGTATACATGATAGTTTTTCTAATCAAAATAATGTGCATATTAGAAAGATAGCAAATATATGGAGTGCCTTCCTGTTTATACATGCTCTCATGCAACAACGATGATTGATGGAAATAGAGATCATGGGTTGGTTGGAAGTTGGAACATGCACTTGAAAAGGATTCTGTTATTAGACTTGCACACAATCACCCCATTTAGCCAAACTTGATTATACTTATTTTGAATCCTGACTTATGTGGTAGTCAAAAGTGAACATGCCCTTTAGATGCTAGATCTCTATAACGTCTTTAAAGTGGGAGGTGCTTAACAAGTGCACTAGAATAGGAACAAATATAAAATTTTGCTTGAAAAGTAAAAAAGAACCATTTTATAAATTTGTACCAAAATTTGACATATAAATTAACCATTCAAGTATAATAATGATCAAGCCATAAGTTTTAATAATCTTCAAGTGCACTTGACTGCTTCCTTTGTTAAATCAACCATTCTGATGGATCTCACTCCATCTGCAGTTAACTTCTTTGCTTGCTGAAATCGGACTGAACATTCAAGAGGCGCATGCTTTTTCCACAACTGATGGTTACTCATTGGATGTGTTTGTTGTTGATGGATGGCCCTATGAGGTATGCTGAATTGCTGATAATAATTTCCCCATTCCCAAGTAACTGGTTGGTAGAGGAACTCTACTGGCTCAAAGCTGTGGCTTATATGTGCTGGAACGCAATTTACTGTCATTTACTATGTTCCAGTGCTTCCATTCACTTTAATACTATTTGAGCTTGCGGGATTTTTGGTTCTTGAGACAATGCATGACAAACGTTGTTGTGAAACAGGAAACAGAGCAGCTTAAGGCAGCTTTGGAAAAAGAAGTATTGATGGTTGAGGTAAGTCAGACACTTTCTTTCACGGATGACTGGTTGACTAATATATCTAGTACATGAAATCCTTGATAGATTCTCGCGTAAATGTTTCATTTTATTCCCTCCCCAATTTCAGTTTTCTTTGTTTGCAATGATGTGAGGCTAAGTTACTTTGGAAATTGGGGACTGTTTTCAGAGGCATGCATGGCCTATTAAGAAATCATCAGCACTTGATGTTGGCAAAACTGATCAAGTAGAGACAAAATGTGAGGGAGCTCGTTTGACAATACCAAGTGATGGGACAGATGTTTGGGAAATAGAACCTAAATATTTGAAGTATGGAAATAAAGTTGCTTCTGGGTCATTTGCTGAATTGTGAGTACATAGCAGTCTAGAAATTAGTGATTTCTTTTTACTTTTTGATTTTTCCATAATTTTATATGTTATGTATTCTACTGTTCGATTAACCAACACCTCTAATTCATTTAGGTTTAAAGGTACATATTGCAGTCAGGAAGTGGCCATTAAAATTCTTAAGGCTGAGCATGTAAGTTCAGATTGGCAGAAGGAGTTCGCTCAGGAAGTCTATATTATGAGGTTAGTTGTATTAGGTTTTTTACTTGTTAATCATCTGAGGTCGTTCTAACAGCAGAAGTTGGTGGTTATGTACATTTGCTATGTTCTCACATAACATATGGTAAAAATATCAGTATATTGAATTCTAGTATGTGTAGGTCAACATAATTTCAGAAACATTTGTATTAGTCCCATGAAAACATGAAGGAAGTTATGGTTAGCTATTATAGGGTTCATGATTTAAAAGTCTAAAGAAACAAAGAACGTGAAGTTATGTTATATAACAGTCCTTTGGAAACATGCTAATGAGAGAGCAATTATTTATTTCAGTGTTAAATATTTACTCTGAGCCATTTTCTTGTTAGTTGGTACTCACTATCAAATGGCAAAGCTCCAAAATGGATGTACATAGTTCAATTCTATAGTAATGTATTTATCTTCGGAACTTTTGGTTTCTTCCCCATACTTCCTTTCTCAATTTAACATAGTAAATTTAAGAAACTAATCCAACTAGAGCATGCACAGAGTTGCATGCAGAATGATGGGAAACCTTGGAAGACTTATTCTAGGAAAAAGAAGAGAATTATTACTTAGATTTTATCATTTGACTTTTACTCTTTTGTTGTTGGAAGTTGTTAGCTTTTATATTTTTGGGAACTAGCTTGCTTTTATTTTTGTCTTGAGACTTGTTATGTGGCTTTATTATCTTTGACTGAGCTGCACTTATATATGTAGCTCCCCTTTATTTTGGAAATCAGACTTGATGAAATAGATTGATATTCAGATTTGCTCTCACATCTCCCTCCCTTTCTTTCTCTCCCTCCATTCTTTCTCCCTCATATTCTTGCATTCTTCTAAGTTTTACATCAAGTGGTATCAGAGCTTAACATCTTTCCACCCACCTTCACTGCCCAAGGTCGCCGGAAACCACCCTAAAGTCGCCGGAACCCTAAAAAACGCTACTGCCAAGGCTGTATCATCTCCGACCAGTCCCCAAAACCAAAAACTGACTGCACCATTAGAACCGCAGCCACCAACTCGGCCCACCCCCGAAGTACGGTCGCCGTCGCCGTCGTCACGCGCCTCCACGCGCCGTCGAGGCTTCTCGCGCGTGGGCTTCACGCGCTCCACGCGCCGCACGCGCCTGACGCTCTAAAATTGTTCTGCAGCTGTTTAATCCCATTTTCTCACCTGTTTTTGTGCTATCCTTCAACCTTTGGTGTAGGAAAGTCCTTGGAGAGTAATTGGGGAACAATTTTAATTGTTTTGGCTCTTTAAATTGCTCAAGTAAGGCATTTCTACTCTCTTGAATTCTGTCTCTAGTGGCTAAATTAGTATAGCTTTTGCAAGTGGCATGTTTCTTTAATTTTTTTTATCCTAGTGTTTTGCATAACATAATTACCCTAAAAAAAAAAAAAATATATATATATATATAGCAGATGATATACTTTGTTTATTACTTATGTAGTTTAGCTTTAGTCTCAGCATTTTCACAATTTTTTCTTGTATGACCATCCGTGACCTATATGATAGCCAAGAACACTTAAAAGAAAAAATGGAAACCTTCCAAAAGAGCCTGGACGAACTTAAACTGGACCGTCAAAATGATAGGGAATATATGGACCGTCGCTTTGAGGAATTAATGGGTGCTATTAGTGTACTGTCTAGGCAGCAAAATGGGAAGAATGGTGAAGGTTTAGTTGTGAATCAAGATGATCACTCTAGGGGTAGAATGGGTGCTAATCAAGATACGGGTAATGGGTCAAACCATAGGACTTCCCCAGTAGGTGTCAATGGAAACCAACAATATTCTGCAGGTCCTCCTCCTAGGTTTACTAGAGAACCTCCTCGAAGGCTTCCCCCACAACACCATGAAATTGGGGAAGATCAATGGGATGAATGGGAGTCTGTTGGCCACCATGCTAGGAACCATGACTTACCCTTTGAGCATGCTCGGGATAGGTATAGGAGAACACCGAATGACTACAATGATATTACCCGTAAGGTCAAAATTGAGGCCCCTGAATATGATGGGAAATTAGACCCAAATGTCTTTCTAGACTGGTTGTCTAACCTTGATGACTACTTTGATTGGTATGACATGAATGACCTTCAGCGTGTTCGCTTTGCTAGGATGAAGTTGACAGGGCCTGCCAAGAAATATTGGCAAACTGTTCAGAGAAACCTTGAGCGCCTAGGTCAACCACAAATTGAGGTTTGGGCTGAAATGAAAATGAAATTGAAAGAGAAATATTTGCCCACTCACTATAGGAGTCAGTTAATGAATCAATTGCTTAACCTCAAACAGACCTCTAATGTGACTGATTACATGACCCGTTTTGATGAACTTATGCTTAGATGTGACATTCAGGAAGAACAATGGGTAACGGTCACTAGGTTTGTTAATGGGCTTCGCTTTGAGATCCAGAGGGAACTTAGGTTGAGTTTTCCTGATTCTGTAGAAGAGGCTTACCATAGGGCTCTTGAAGTAGAATCCTTGTCTAGATATACGTCTGCTAGGCGTTTCGCTTCTGTTGGATCAGACCTCAGGCCGTCCCAAACTTCTGCTTCAGCTAGTCGTTCTGTGGGGGTACCCCAACCTAAGACTGTTTCTGTGTACCACAATCAATTGTCAGGTCCTAGGAACGAATCGACAGGGTCTAGCTCTCGCCCTAGTGGCCCCACTGTAGAATGCTTTCGTTGTCATACTAAGGGTCATATTGCTTCTAGATGTCCACATCGCACATTACTGCTAGAAAACCAGTCCGGTGTTCTAGAGGAGGCCACAGACACTGATATTGTTGAGCCTCTTGAATGTCCATCTGATATTGAGGAAGAGACTCTAGTTGAGGGATCATGCCAAGATTCCACGCCTCTCAATGTAATGAGGTGCCTCCTTGCAAATCCCATGCCCAATGACTCTTGGAAAAGAACTAGTATTTTCCATACTTTTGTTAAATGTGGAGGTAAAGTGTGCAAATTAGTCATTGACGGAGGTAGTTCTAGGAATGTTGTCTCCACTTTAGGAGTGGCTAGGCTTGGTCTAAAGACAGAACCTCACCCTAAACCTTTTAGGGTAGCTTGGGTAGATAAGACGTCTTTACCTGTGACTCAGCAGTGTCGTGTCCCCATCCAGTTAGGAGAGTATCAAGAAGAGGTCTTATGTGATGTTCTTCCTATGGATGTTGCTCATGTTCTACTAGGCAGACCGTGGCTATATGATCATAATGTCACTAGCCATGGGAAGGAAAATACTCATACATTTAAACATGGGGGAAAGACAATTTTGTTGCAACCGGCCAAGCCTGAAACTGAGAACAAGACATCCCTCAAGCCCAACCATCTTAACACTAGGAACCACAATCTTCATTTCTTAACCCATAAGCAATTTGAAGTTGAGAGCAAAGAATTGGGTGTCATGCTTGCTTTAGTTCCTAAGCTTTCTGTTAGATTATCTTCTGTTGGTAATTGTGAGGTACCTTGTGAGGTATCTCAGCTTTTGGAGGAGTTTCGAGATATCTCCCCAGATGAGCTTCCTTTAGAGCTCCCACCCATGAGAGACATTCAACATGCTATTGATCTGGTTCCTGGTTCTCAGCTTCCTAATCTTCCGCACTATAGAATGAACCCAAAGGATAGAGAAGAACTCAATAGGCAAGTTCAAGGGTTGCTTGAAAAGGGATATATCCAGCATAGTTTGAGCCCATGTGCTGTGCCTGCTCTTTTGACACCTAAGAAGGATGGCTCTTGGAGAATGTGTGTAGATAGTCGTGCAGTTAATAAGATCACAGTTAAGTATAGGTTTCCTATCCCTAGGCTTGAAGATATGCTTGATTTGGTAGCTGGGTCTCATTGGTTTTCAAAAATTGATCTTAGGAGTGGTTACCATCAGATTAGAATCCGACCTGGGGATGAGTGGAAGACTGCCTTCAAGACACAAGATGGGTTATTTGAATGGTTAGTAATGCCTTTTGGTCTCTCTAATGCTCCTAGCACCTTTATGAGAGTCATGACTCATACTTTTAGACCTTTCCTAGGCAAGTTTCTGGTTGTTTATTTTGATGACATATTGATTTACAGCCAATCTAGGGAAGAGCATTTAACCCACCTTCATAAGGTTTTTCTTATCCTTCGTCAGGAAAAGTTCTATGTCAACCTTTCAAAGTGTTCATTCTTGCAAACTCAGGTTGTTTTCCTTGGTTTCATAGTTTCTGAAAAGGGTTTATCTGCTGACCCTGAGAAGGTCGATGTTATTCGACAATGGCCTGAGCCGAAGTCTCTTACTGAAGTCCGTAGCTTCCATGGCTTAGCTTCTTTCTATCGACGCTTCATTAGGGATTTTAGTACCATCATGGCTCCTATCACTGATTGCTTAAAGAAGGATAATTTTCACTGGACCCCGGCAGCTTCACTGGCCTTTAGTGCTATTAAGAAGAAACTTTCTGAGTCTCCCGTTTTAGCCCTACCCAACTTTGCCAAGCCTTTTGAGGTTGCGTGTGATGCTTCTGGGGTAGGAATTGGGGGTGTCCTTAGTCAAGAAGGTCATCCCATAGCCTTCTTTAGTGAAAAACTTAATGAGGCAAAGCAAAGATATTCCACATATGACAAAGAGTTCTATGCTCTTGTTAGAACCATTAAGCATTGGAAATTCTACTTGTTACCTCAGGAGTTTGTTCTCTACTCTGATCATCAAGCCCTTAGGTTTCTTCACTCCCAAAGACACTTGAATTCTAGGCATGCAGAGTGGTCTGAGTTCCTTCAGGAATTCACCTTTGTTATCAAGCACCGTTCGGGCACAGAAAATAAAGTTGCTGATGCCTTGAGTAGAATGCTCACCGTCTTGAACTCTATGAGTGTTAGCGTTGTGGGGTTTGAAAGGTTAAAGGATGCTTATGCCACATGCGCTGACTTTGGGCTCATCTTCCAAGCACTAAAAAATGGCAATCGCCACGAGCATCAGGACTTCATCATTAAGAATGATCACCTTTTTCGAGGCTCTAGATTGTGCATTCCTCGCACATCTATGAGGGACTTTCTTATCTGGGAATTACATGCTGGAGGATTGGCTGGTCATTTTGGAAGGGCTAAAACGATAGGCTTAGTTGAAGATAGGTTTTACTGGCCTTCTCTGAAACGTGATGTTGCTAGAATCTTGTCCCAATGTCGTATTTGTCAAACTTCAAAGGCCAAGAAACAAAACACGGGGTTGTATACTCCTTTGCCTATTCCTCATGAGCCCTGGAAAGATCTTAGCATGGACTTTGTCCTTGGATTACCCCGCACTGCACGTGGTCATGATTCTGTTTTTGTTGTTGTGGATAGGTTTTCTAAGATGGCCCACTTCATTCCCTGTAGTAAAACCTCTGATGCCTCTCACATAGCTAAGTTATTCTTTCGTGAGGTTGTACGTTTACACGGGCTACCCACTACCATTGTCTCTGATAGGGATGTCAAATTTGTCAGTTACTTCTGGAAGACCCTTTGGAAACTTTTTGGCACACAATTAAAGTTTTCTTCTGCCTTTCACCCTCAAACCGATGGTCAAACTGAAGTTACTAATCGTAGCTTGGGTGATTTGTTAAGAGGTCTAGTAGGTGATAAACCTGGGAATTGGGATTTAGTCTTGCCCACAGCTGAGTTTGCCTATAATAACTCTGTTAACCGGTCCACAGGTAAGAGTCCTTTTGAGATTGTCCATGGCTCTACCCCTCGCCAGCCCATTGATTTGATGCCCATTCCTTTGCATACCCGCACTTCTGAATCTGCTGAATCTTTTGCCCATCACATTCATGAATTACATGCTGAGATTAGGCGTAAACTTGCATTAAGTACTGAACAATATAAATTGTCTGCTAATTCTCATCGTCGTTTTCAAAGTTTTAATGAGGGTGATTTTGTTATGGCTCGAATTCGCCCTGAGCGTTTTCCTAAACACTCCTTTAAAAAGTTACATGCTCGTGCTTTTGGTCCGTTTCGTGTTTCTCGAAAACTTGGGCCTAATGCCTACCTGCTTGAGCTGCCACCTGATATGGCCATTAGTCCAGTTTTCAATGTTGAAGATCTGTTTCCTTACCGAGGCACTTTTGAGCCTCCCCCATTGCTTTC
This sequence comes from Chamaecrista fasciculata, assembly GCA_003254925.1. Classification (NCBI taxonomy): domain Eukaryota; kingdom Viridiplantae; phylum Streptophyta; class Magnoliopsida; order Fabales; family Fabaceae; genus Chamaecrista; species Chamaecrista fasciculata. Next base: position 30,905 of record QANZ01051711.1, on the reverse strand, counting down.
TGATGATTTTGTAGGTACCCCGCCTCTCCAGACTTCCCAGCCTCTTCACGCTCCCACACCCACTCTTCCGGCAGTTCCACCTTCTATTGAAGCAATTGATGCTATTTTGGATGACCAGATTGTTTTCTCTCCTCATGGTCCTCTGCGTCGCTACCTTGTTCGTTGGAAAGGATTTTCTGACCTGGATGCTACCTGGATCACCGAAGATGACTTTTCCCGCCTTGATCCTGCCTTGCTGGAGTCCTACACCCACTTTTCCTCTCCTGAGGAGAGTTCTTTTCAGCCGGGGGGAAATGATGGGAAACCTTGGAAGACTTATTCTAGGAAAAAGAAGAGAATTATTACTTAGATTTTATCATTTGACTTTTACTCTTTTGTTGTTGGAAGTTGTTAGCTTTTATATTTTTGGGAACTAGCTTGCTTTTATTTTTGTCTTGAGACTTGTTATGTGGCTTTATTATCTTTGACTGAGCTGCACTTATATATGTAGCTCCCCTTTATTTTGGAAATCAGACTTGATGAAATAGATTGATATTCAGATTTGCTCTCACATCTCCCTCCCTTTCTTTCTCTCCCTCCATTCTTTCTCCCTCATATTCTTGCATTCTTCTAAGTTTTACATCACAGAATCAAGTAAATCAATATTGATCTTTGGGGCATTGAGTTTCTTGGGGGGAAAATTCTTTGGGGCCGTGAGGTATGTGCTGTATAGAAACTGATTGTATCCCCACCCTTGTTTTACACGTATACCTTATAAAACTTGGTGCTGGAATTTGCAGAAAAGTTAGGCACAAGAATGTTGTACAATTTATTGGAGCATGTACCAAGCCACCAAACTTGTGCATAATAACAGGTGACTTTTTTTGAATTACATATTTGTAAGAAAGATATCTACACAGAACTTTGTGATTATAGAAGTCATAATTTCCAAATTTCTCATTATGTTTTCAGAATTTATGTCTGGTGGAAGTGTGTATGACTACTTGCATAAGCAGAAGGGCGTTTTTAAATTTCCATCCCTACTCAAAGTAGCAATTGATGTTGCTAGGGGAATGAACTACTTGCACCAGAATAACATTATCCATAGAGATTTAAAAGCTGCCAATCTTCTGATGGATGAAAATCATGTAAGAGTCTTTCTCAACTTTTCTTTTTCCTCTTTCTCATAGTGTACTATATTTATGGCCTAGTATAATCAATAACAATATATATATATATATATATATATGCTCGAGATGTGAAAACTCCATATTCATTTCCTTGTAGATTGTCAAGGTTGCTGATTTTGGGGTCGCTAGAGTGAAAGATCAATCTGGAGTTATGACAGCAGAAACTGGAACATATCGATGGATGGCTCCTGAGGTATATATTTTATAATTCTTCTGGAATTGGCCTGTCCAAAAATTTTTTCATTATTAATGGTAGAGCTTTTTAATCACACTTGTCTGTTTCTTTTTTCTGCCAGAACTACACTTGACTGTTTAATTGGCACTCAAATGTTTTTTATTTCCCTTTTTAATTAGCACTTGACTGTTGCGGCTTGGTTAAAATTTCTATGAAGTAGAAAAATTAGCATGTTAAAAGTATCAACAGTGTAAAACATGGGGGTAGAGAAAAAGGATTTCCTCAGCATCATATGCATTAGAATAACTCAGGACCTGTTCGAGATAGGATGAGGAAACTGGAGTAGACTTTTACTAGGAAGCTTGTGGGGGTCCCCATATTAGCCATATAATATAGCAGCCTTAATGCTTTTAAGGTGTGAATATTTTATCAGAGAAAAATTGGCTGAGAATGGAGGAAAATGGATTGCCCAATTATAAGTTCTCTTTTGCTTGGCGAAACCTTCTTTTTAATTCTCCAAATTTGGGGAGTCTAAAAAATACAAAGAAGGTAGGGCTTTTAGTGAATTCTGAAAGGGATAACTGAAAATATATCCTCTCCTTATGAGATTTCTTTTGATGTTTAAATGTAATATTATTTCTCTGGTGGCAGTCATCACAAGTCTTTTTCTTTTAGAAATAAAAAAAGTTGATAGCTAATCTTTTAATCTTTTCTTACACAAGTTCATTTGCTTTGTGAAGGTTATAGAACACAAGCCATATGATCACAAGGCTGATGTATTTAGTTTTGGAGTTGTTTTATGGGAGTTGCTCACTGGAAAGGTATTCCTTCTTGTTACCACTTACAACCATCCGTCCTATTACCACAATATTGTTTCCCTTTTGTAATTGGAGAGAGAATTCTGAATATTTCATGTGTATTATTCACGAGAGAACCTATTTATACATGAATAGTTGAACCTGTATTAAAGTCTAAATCCTTAAGGTTAAGCATTTGAGTCACTGACCTAGTCAGCCTATGAATCATAACCTAGTCTACCCTATTTTACCATTAATTATATACAACACATATATATAACTCATAAAACCTTTTATTTATTGAACTTCTTTATTCTCTTGCCAGCTTCCATATGAATATTTGAGCCCAGTACAGGCAGCTATTGGAGTGGTTCAAAAGGTATTTCCTGATAATGTCTTATTACTTTTGTCACATCTATTCTGGAAACATAAAATATTTTAAACACAAATAATTAACCGGGAATATATGTGATATCAGGGCCTACGACCCACCATTCCCAAGAATACTCATCCAAAATTTGTTGAGCTTCTTGAGAAGTGTTGGCAACAGGAACCAACATCAAGACCTGATTTCTCTGAAATAATTGAGATGCTGCAGAATTTAGCCAAGGAGGTATAACAAGCCTACTTTCTTTTGTATGACTTGATGGTGAAGACGAGATTTATTTTTCTTATTTCATTAACTTATTTTTGGCATTATCATTCTTTTTCGGTCAGAGTGCACTTTTGGTCCAATATATTTTGTTCAGATCTCAATTTGGACCTGTATCTTTTTATTGTTGTACTTTTGGTCAGACACAGAATTGGTCCCATCACTTGGGACAAGCGGTGAAACCTTTTGTAAAGATATAAGACCAATTCTGTAACCTGACTAAAAGATATGAAACCAAATCTACAAAAAAAGATGTGGGACCAAATTGAGACCTGACCAAAAGATATATGATCAGAAGTATAATTAAAAAAGATACGAGACCAAATTGAGACATGAGCAAAAGATATGGGACCAAAAGTTCACTTTAACCTTCTTTTTCATATGATATCATAGTGTTCTCCTTGGACTTTGAAATTCAATCTTCATATATCTGGGGCAGGTTGGAAATGAAGGAGAGGAGAAAAGGAAGGAGAAATCTGGTGGACTTTTTTCTGTCCTTAGACGAGGCCATCATTGACAAGTAAAAGGGGAATTGATTATTGTTCATAACGTAAATTGTGATATGATTTAATCACAAGATTATTTTACGTTCATTTTTGAGATTGATATGTACAGTTTTTTCTTCTTTTGATCATCTTACTGCTTCAAATACCCATTTCTTTAGTTATGCGACAGCCTTGTGTAAAAAGAGGTGATAGTGCAATGAGCATTGTAACTTTAATCACTCTCCAGCATCTTTACCAAAACTTGTTAGTGTATAATGGGAAATTTGTTAAGATTTTTATCCCTTTTAATTCATAGGGAATTAATTGTTGATTATGGCCTGCCTGTCTAACATACCACAAGTTTTCGATCAAGAATTATGATCCTCTTTAATTTATTTTGGTACAAGGATTCTCTTCTATTCTAATTTATCTTATGGTCATATAGTTGAGTAACCGATCTGATTAAACTAATAAAAATGATTTAAGCAGTTTAAAACTTTATTTCTTATTTTCTTAGTTAATGTGTTAAAAAAAAATTGAATAGGAATTAATTAAAATTAAAGATTGGATGTAGGAAGCGACAATTAATGCTAGAGATTGAGGTGAAGTAAAACTCTAAGATACTTTAATAAAATATATATATATATGTAAACTTCATGATAGTAAAAAATAATATAATTTTTTTGGTTAAATATAATAGTATATGATTAATAAAAGTATATAAAAAATAGGCTAACGCACTCATTTTGGTCTTAAATATAGGTTCTAATGTTCATTTTCGTCTTTTATGTTTCAAAAGGTTTATATTGATATTAAATGTTGACAAAATGTTTGATTTTAGTCATAAAATATTGGATATGGTCTCTCATTTCAAGTTCGAAAGTAACGAGTTTAGAGTTATATGGTAACATGTTAGTACTTTCTCTACTTAGTTGAGATCTTTAATAAATAATGTTAAATTGAGACTGAAAAATAGACCTCTCATTTCATGGTCAAACAAGAAAAATTGGTCATATTTCATTTCAATTATGAATGTAACGAATTCAGAATTACAAGTTGTTTGGTTGTGACACGAGCAATTAACTTTTGCAACTCGATATGACCTTGTTTAGTGACGACATCAACAGTATAGAAAAAGTACTCTTCAAAAGTAACATATATTTTTGAACTGGTCAAATTTTAAGAAAGAATATCGCTTGGAATATTACTTGAAATATTACTTATCAATAAAATATCGCTTTCTCTCCAATGGAAAAAGTTATATTAGCAGATAGCTACTTAGCTCCTGATCCTGACACGAGAAAGTTAAATGAAGAACTGCTTTTCAAATGTCAACAGTACTTTAGACATATGAATGAGATAATAATTAAATTAGATGCATAACACGAGAAGTCCTAATTTTGGGATCTTTCAATTGTATTATTTTTTGTCCGTGAATTTTAGGAGGATGTCAATTCTATCTCCAATTTATTATTTAGGATTAGGGTGGATAAAATATTTATAAAACATACACATAAATCAAAGGCTAAAACCTTTAATTGATCAATTTCAAATTGGTCCCTTATATTGCATTTGTTTCAGATTGATCCTATATATTTTTACAATTTCTCATATTAGTTTTAAAAATATTAAATGTAGTCAATGTCATATCTCTCTCGTTTCAAGTTCAAACTAGTAAAATTGATTATATCTCCCTCGTTTTAAGTTCAAATGCGACGAGTTCAAAATTATGTGCTAACTTTTGAAAAGTTCTATCTCTGTTCAATTAAGATCTTAGAAAATGACGTCAAATCACGTCTCACGTCTCAGAAGTAATTTTTGAACCAATTTGAGAAATTATAAAAATATATAAGACCAATCTGAAAAAAATAAACATAAGGGAGCAATTTGATATCCACTCCATGCATGAAGGACCAATTTGAGGTTTTTGCCATTGTCAAATCAAGGCTCAAAATAAAATCTCCCACGTGTAATTTTTAGTTTTATTTTTTTTTTATGGGAAAACTTAAAACGGGCGTTTTTAGTTTTATCACTTGTTAGTTATTAGTTATTAGTAGTTCCATTACCCGCCAATTTCTGTAACGTACAATACATTATACAATCTTCCATCGCAGGCACAAAACTAACTTTTCGGATTCTTACACCTTCTTCTTCTTCCCATAATACCCCTCCCTTCTATTCCTCTACATTCTACATCTTCTACTTTCATTTTAAAAAAATAAAATGAAATAAATTCCCCACGGGAAAACTTAATTAGCTCAATTTAATTATTTCGCTCAGAGATAAAGTAATTGTAAGTTTAGGACAGTGCCTATGGTAATGATTTTTTTAAATTTCTTGAAATTTATTCTATGACCGTTTATATTTTAAAAAAGGGTAAATTACACTTTGGTACCCTGTGGTTTGACCATATTTCACTTTGGTACCCTGTGGTTTGATACTTGACACTTTGGTACCCTGTGCTATTCTCCATTAACACTTTGGTACCCTCTGGAGCTATTTTGTAATTTTAACCATAATAAATTTTACAAAAATTACATATTGACCTCAAAAAAAAATTTTAAATTTTTCATTTTAGTCCCTATATAATATGTATCTAGGGACCTATTTGTAATTTTTTGAAAATTTTTGGGGTCAATATGTAATTTTTGCAAAATTTGTTATGGTTAAAATTACAAAATAGCTCCAAAGGGTACCAAAGTGTTAATGGAGAATACCACAGGGTACCAAAGTGTCAAGTTTCAAATCACAGGGTACCAAAGTAAAATAGGGTCAAACCACAAGGTACCAAAGTGTAATTTACCCTTTAAAAAATGATATAATAAAAAATGATATATTTTATGTATAACAAGAGGCTTAAGGAAATTTAGAAAATTCCAATTTCACAGTAGAAGCATTTGATGTACTAATTATTTTTTTTGAATCTCATGAATCATATTCTTGAGAATGTGATTCCTAGAAACAACAAAGAATCAATTTAGATGAGTTTAAATATTCTATAGATTATTTTATGATATTTCCAAAAATATTGTATTTCTATATTTGGTTTAATTTAGTCTTGAGAATATTCACTATTTTTAAAATATATCATTAACTTTTTTCATATACACATCCACCTAATCCAAACCCAATTAATCCTAATAAATTAGTGAGTTTAAAACTTTAAATCAATCCGTCATAAAATCAATTTATCCCAACCTTTGAACACCCTATGACCCTAGGGATATTTTTGTATTTTCACATATAAGACCATGCATGATTGATTAGTTTCGTTCGTTGATGTCTGTTAAACACAACTAATATTTAAACCAACTGACGTGGAATACTGAGTACATGTACGTATATCTGTATTACTCGGAAAAATAGAAATTTATCTCCAAAACTAACAACACCAAACGAACCAACGAATTAATCCTGTCAGTTTGAAACAACAACAGAAAAAACAGACATTTCGAAATAATTAAGTCGTTGAGTGAAAAATCAAGGAATGAATTTATATATATATATATATAAGAAATAAATAAATAGGTAGCTAAATTTAATTATTGTGTGTTGTGGATGGATAATCCAATTTCCATGATCCCACCACAATCTCCGTGATCGATGTTAAAGAAGATCCTTCAATTATATTGATTATTGATGCATGGATTTCACGACGAGGAAATCTTTCAAATCCAATGTTTCTTCAAAGAATTCATTTACCCCAAGAAGGATTTCTTCCGGCGAAAGTGAAGACGAAACTCCAATTCTGTTGGAACATCATCATCATCTTCCTCCTCAAGATCTTGTCAGTAATAATAATAATATTTTTCAACAACCTCATAGTGCTATTTCTTCTTTCATGACCACCACCTCTTCCTCTAATTCTCCTCCTCCTCGCGGCGAAGTTATCGTCAAAATCGACGACGGCGATCCCGCCGCCAAGCCTTTTCGAGGAAACAGTTTAGAATTCTGGAAAAATAGCAACGACGAAGACGTCAGGAATAATAATAATAATAATAATAATTTCAAGCTACGCGAGAAGAGCTTCGATTTCAACCACCAGACGACGATGAAAAACGCCGGAAATAATGATAATAATAATAATAATCATAATCGAGGCGACGATCCTCCCTCGAAACTCATCGGAAATTTCTTGAAGAATCAGCAATTATACGGCGACATGTCGCTCGATATGGATCTGGAAATGGACGAATTACAATACGACGGCGTAAATCACCACCGGAATTTACCTCCCGTCGGCGAGTCTCAGTCCGCCGGAAATTACTCGCGCGAGCTCAAGGTCTCGTTCGAGGAACCGCCGTCGTCCACCGCCGGCGCCGGTGACGATCTGACGGAATCGGTTCGTCGGAGGTTCAAGGACGCCACCGACGAGTTCCCAAAACCACCGCCGCATCACGACCGTCGCACCTCGAATCAGATCCAAAACAGTTTCGCCGGCGACGGCGAGGTTGTTAGATGCACGTCAAACGCGTCGTTCGATAGGAACCTGTCATTGCAGAAAAAATCCGGTTTATTAAGAGCAAAAACAAGATCTCGATTAATTGACCCGCCCGACGAACCGGAACGGCGGTCCGGTTTTCAGAAATCGGGTCAATTATTCTCCGGTTTACAAGGAGGAGGCGGGAAAAAAGGAGACAACGACGAAGAAGACGATCCGTTTCTAGAAGAAGATCTTCCTGACGAATTCAAAAAGACTCAATTCAGTTTGGTGATTCTGTTGGAGTGGTTATTCCTAATTTTAATCGTTGCAGCTTTAATAACAACATTATGCATTCCATTTTTGAGAGACAAAAAACTCTGGAAGCTCAAATTATGGAAATGGGTGGTTTTGGTGTTAGTTCTAATTTGCGGTCGTTTAGTCTCAGATTGGGTTATACGAATTGCCGTTTTCTGTATCGAAAGAAATTTCCTCTTACGAAAACGGGTTTTGTATTTCGTATACGGCGTTAAAAAAGCCGTTCAAAATTGCCTATGGTTGGGTCTAGTTTTAACGGCATGGCGTTTTTTGTTTGATCAAAGGGTTCATACAGAGACAAGAAACGACTTTCTAGAATACGTCACGAAGATTTTGTTCTGTTTTGTTGTGGGTACTCTGGTTTGGTTAGTGAAGACATTAATGGTTAAGGTTTTGGCTTCTTCATTCCACGTCAGCACATACTTTGATAGGATTCAGGAATCGTTGTTTAATCAGTTTGTGATTGAAACTTTGTCTGGTCCGCCATTGTTGGAGCTTCGAAGACAAGAGGAAGAAGAAGATAAGCTTGCGGATGAAGTTCAGAAATTACAGAATGCTGGGGTTACTATACCACCTGATTTAAGAGCATCGGCTTTTGCTTCTATAAGGAGTACGAGAGTTACGAAAAGTGGGATGTTACAGAAAAGTCCTATGTTGAAAAGTGGGAAATTTTCAAGACCACTTTCGAAGAAATCTTGCTCTGATGATGGGATAAGTATGGATTATTTGCATAAGTTGAATAATAAGAATGTGTCGGCTTGGAATATGAAGAGGTTGATGAATATGGTTCGACATGGGGCTTTGTCTACGTTGGATGAACAGATACTTGATGCGTCCAATGATGATGATAAAACAACCAAGATTAGAAGTGAGAATGAGGCAAAAGTAGCAGCCAAGAAGATTTTCCAGAATGTTGCTAGGCGGGGATCCAGGTAATTGTTTAATTAATATAATCCTTTAATAATTACGAATTAAGAGAATATCTTGTTCAAGAAATTACAAGGTAAGTATGTTAGTAGACTCATCATTTGTGAAAGACATTTTCAAGAGTTATTTTTATTATTATCATTATTAGATCAAAGTACAAAGATATGAGATCAATTCTACAATTTGACCAAAAGATATGAAACTAAAGATGATATAGAACCAAATTGGGACATTTTGCAAAGATTTGAAATCAAAAGTACAATAAAAAAAGATACAAAACCAAATTAAAAACTCAGCAAAAGATAAGAGATCAAACACCTTATTATTATTAACTGTCTAGGTGAAGCCTTTGAGGTATATGCTTCATCAATTTGATTTGTATTCTTATTTCCCTAGGGGTTCCTTTAATTGTGTTTAATATCAGGCCAAAAAAAAAAATTTGTGTTTAATAGAAACTTTCTAATTGGGGGTGAGTTTCGGAATGATACCTATAAAATTGAAAGTGTTTTTAAGTGTCTTTTCTTTTTGTCAAGAGTTTTTAAGTGTCACAAAAACCCTTTTCACCAAAGCGGAGTTTATTTGAATGGCAAACCGCTAAATATCGTTTAAAGAAAATTTTAAATTTGATATCTTACAAATACAATTACTTATTAGGAGACTCTTTCATTTTAACCAGAAAATGACATAAGTTAAATTCGAATTAATTAAGACCAAAACTCAGAGACTAACCAGCAAAATGAAAAACCTTGTTCAATCAAAACATTACATATAAAATTACTAAAGAAATTTCTTATCTTTGATAAAAAAAAAAAAAATCTGATCATGTTATATCCTCATTAGTCATTCTCATCTACTAAGTACTAACAATATTTTGTGTTTGCTTCTGCAGGTTCATATATCTGGAGGATTTGTTACGCTTCATGAGAGAAGATGAAGCTATCAAAACCACAACTCTCTTTGAAGGAGCGACTGAGACTGGGAAAATCAGCAAGTCATCCTTGAAGAACTGGGTGGTAAGAATTATAAGCACAATATACTCAAGTTTTTAATTGAATCCCTATAGTACATAAATCTTTAAATTTTAGTCCTTAATACTTAATTATGTGATAATATTATTTTTCAGAAAACTCCTAAAAGAGAAATGAATATACAAGTAGTTAATTATATACTTATATCTAACTCAATATCAAAGTTTCAAAGAAAATGATCATACATTCATGTCATTAAACTTAGTTCTAATATGGCAAATTGTGTATTAAAAACTAAAACTTAAAAGTTTTTTAAACTATAAGGACTTGTTTTTTAAAATAAAACTATAAGGACTAAATTCTCTCTAGTGTCAAGACTCAATATCATGGACTGTGAAAATGCAGGTGAATGCGTTTAGAGAGAGAAGAGCACTTGCTTTGACATTGAATGATACCAAAACAGCAGTAAACCAACTTCATCGAATGCTCAATTTTTTAGTGGCCATTATCATTCTGGTTATTTGGCTCTTAATATTGGAAATTGCCACCAGCAAATTTCTTCTCTTCGTGAGCTCCCAGCTTGTGTTGGTTGCATTTATATTTGGAAATACCTGCAAGACTGTTTTTGAAGCAATCATTTTCTTATTTGTCATGCACCCTTTTGACGTGGGAGATAGATGTGAAATTGATGGGGTTCAGGTAAAAGCTTAAAGCTTACCTGTTTATTTATTATAGCCTTCACATTTTGTCTATGTGGTTAAACACTACAGAATCTAACCTTTACCATTGTTTTTTGCCAACCAATTTCAGATGGTTGTAGAAGAAATGAACATACTGACTACCATATTTCTGAGATATGACAATCTGAAGGTCATGATCCCTAACAGTGTTCTTGCTACGAAGGCCATAAATAATTACTACCGGAGTCCTGACATGGGAGACGCCATTGAGTTTATGGTACATTTAACTACCCCACCTGAAAAGATTCAACATATCAAACACAGAATTTTGAGGTATGTGTGGGGAACAAGATCGTGTGTGTGAGTGCATGCTTGTTTTTGTAGATATATGTGTACATGTCTGATGCAATTATGGCTAAAAATGCAGTTACGTGGAAAGCAAGAAGGAGCACTGGTATCCTTCACCTACGATAGTGTTTAAAGATTATGACCATCTGAGCAATATAAAAATGGCAGTTTGGCCAACTCACAGAATGAACCACCAGGACATGGGAGAAAGATTTCGAAGAAGATCCGATCTGGTTGAAGAGATGGTCAAGATTTTCAAGGAGACCGACATCAACTTCCGGATCCTTCCGCATGATATTAACGTCAGAAGCACGCCAACTACTTCTGATCGGCTTCCTCCTAGCTGGCTCATTGCCACAAGTCAGGGTAGTCAGGGTTGAACCAAATCGAAAAATGACTGAATTGCCTCAACCTTTGAGTAAAATATAGCCCAGTGGCACTATCTGCTGCAAAGTGTTTTGCTCACTTTCAGCATGAAAGGATTCTGTAAAAAGAAAATGAGTCTTTATGGTTAAACTATTTGTAGATAGGTTTAATCTCTTTTAAGGTTAATTTTTGATAAAGCCAAGTGCCTGATATCTCCTTTCATTTTCTCTTCTCTTGTAGCATTTTTCACTTCCAAAACATACTTATATCATTTCTACCTTGCCACAATTTCTAACAAGAAAAAGATACGGCCATATGTGCTCCTTCACATTCTCATTCACAACTGTCAAAGGTTGTATAACAACCATCATTCACTCACATCATTTTTTGCGACAGAGTTATATTTTTATTCAAATCAGTTTCAAATCTTGCATTGCAAGCATATGAAATTTGGCAAAAATTTTCATCTTCAAAGTAACTCAAGAAATTGATTCATGATAAAATAATCATAGTAGTTAGATGCCAATCCATATATTTATTTTCCAGTAAACAACCGAATAAATATCCATTTTCATACTGACAAGCATGAATAGTAGGAACGGTGGCAACATTGCAATAACTTGAGAGGTCTTTGAATTCCTCATTTTTCCTGTTTTGTTATGCAAGTATTGCTATTATACCCTGAAGAATGGCAAAGCAACTTAAGTTAACTAACACGTTAGTAAAATTACCTGAAAAATAATTCAGTCAGGCAATTAACATCATTCTGCAGAGGCAAATTCTATTGGTTTAACTTCTGTCTCAAACATAACCAGTCTCTCAAGGCTTTACCTTTGGCAACAAAACAACCATTGTTTTTCCTATCAATTTTCAGAGGACTACTCATGTTCACCATCATCTCTTTCACCAACAATTTTACCGGTGATTCTCCCCTAACATTGCTATGCTTTCCTGACCCACAAACCACGACGACTCCGGCAGGAATTGCATAACTCGAATCATTCAATCTTCGTTGCATCTCTTCCAACCAAAGTAGCATAATTAAATAAGATGAACCTAAGTGCAATCCATGTAAATCAATCTTAGTCTCCTTAGAATCCCACACCATTACCTCATCTAGAATCACTGAAGACCCAATTAGCTCCTGAACCACCATAGCCTCATCACCTTCCAAACTAGCATTCAACTCCTGAATTGACAATGGAAGGCTATTCAAGTCATGCAATTTTGTCATGATCGTTGGGCAAGAATTCAAAACAGAATTATACGTCCTAATTGAGAAGGGAATGCATGATTCTCTCATCTTCTGAAGCCAGGAAACCATCTTCATGTGCTCACCATGAAGTCCATACGTTGAAAGAACCATATTTGAACAAACTGTGTCAATAACAACGTCTTCTCTCTCCATACAATCCACAATCCTCTCCAAATCTTCAAATAATCCCAATCTTCCATAACCATACATAACGGACCTCAATTCAAATGCAGAAGGGTCAAGCCCTTTTGTTCTCAAATCATCAACCAATTGCTCTGCCTCACGAGGCCTATTCATTGTACATAAACCACTGACCATATGTTCATAAACCCTACGTTTTATATAAATAGAGGATGAACTATGGAGAATCTGGCTTAGGTAAGAGTAAGCAATCTCAAACCCTCTTTCTGAACTTCGCTTAGAGTGGGACTCTAACAATTTACAAAAGAACAGAGCTAGGTCTCGCGAGCTAGATTCTAATTTGGAAGTGGCTTCAGAGATCAAAGTTTGAAATGTTTCATATCTTCCCTGTTCATCCAGCAAAGCAGCCAGCTCAGCCACAATCTTAGGGTTCCAACTGAACCAAGGTTCTTGGGCGATTCTCGCATAAAGCTGCAGAAATTGCAGAATTCAAAGACCTAATTCATCGGGACAGTGAGAGATAGACACACACACACACACACACAGAGAGAGAGAGAGAGAGAGAAATGTACTTACCGAGAATGCAAGTGGAGAGAGATGGGGTTGAGTGGTGGAAGAAGAGAGAAGGTGGGAGAGAGTGCTGAGAGAAACCGATTTGGGTGAATTCTGTACGAATCTTCGGATCAAATTGTTGGTGGTGGAGGAGTCGCCTGAGGTGGTCGTGAGCTTCGTGAGAAAACGATGACCTTGTTTCGTTAGGGTACATTCCACCATTAATCCAAGGCTTGGTCGTTGGTTCCACCATTGTTGAAGTTGGAGGCTCGTCATCATCTTCGACGTTGGATCCAAATGCCTGAGAGATACAGAGGCTGTGGATAAAATGAATAAATTAAAAAGGAAATGACACTCATTAAAAACAGAGGAAACCTACTATTTGGTCCCTCATTTTTCACACTTATAACTATTTGGTCCCTGCATTTTTGAATAGACTATTTGATCCCTCAAAAATTACAAATGTCAACTCTTTAATCCCTACATATCTGGTACTAACAATGATGACATGTGGCACGTTAAATGCCACATAATTAACTATTTGGTCCCTCTATTCTAAAACTAAAATCTGAGTTGGCTCCTCCTTTCAAAACACCATCATTAAAGCTTTAAACATTCTTTCATTTCTTCGCTGCTTCTTCTCCTTCTTCATTGGGTCCTTAGACTCTGTTGCTGCCTCTGCGTATCCAAAAACGCATCCTAGTTGATCTTTTCTTCATTTCTATTAATAGAATCCTTTATTATGTATAATTTGTCTATTTGGGTTCATATTCAAAATCCATGATTAGCTTAATAGCTTTGAAAGAGGGACATGCTTTGAAAGAGGGACATGTGTAGAAATATGTAATCCCAAATTGCCCTCTCCCAAGTTCTTTCCCAAAAGTGTAGAAATCCTTAACGTCTTCGAGAAACTTACCGAGAATCATAGTCTCCAGCTTCTGCTACGACGCAGATCAGACATTATGTTTTCGTTGGGCGGCCGTCACAGTCTTTGACAGCGGCGGCAAAGTTTGAATCTGAGTCTGGGTTTGAGAGGTGGGAGGCTGAATAGTGTGGTAGCTTTGATGATTTGTGCTATTAATGGCAGAACCTATGGAACCCTAGAAGACATGACCGGGAAGGGGGACTAAATGGTTATATTTTGAAAGATAGAGCTAACTCATATTTCAGTTTTAAAATAGAGGGACCAAATAGTTAATTATGTGGCATTTAATGTGCAACATGTGCACTTAAGGGCCATGTCATCCCTGTTAGTAACAGATCAGATATAGACTATAGGGACTAACGAGTTGGCATTTGTAATTTTTTAGGGACCAAATAGTCTATTTCAAAAATACAAAGACCAAATAGTTGAAAGTGTGAAAAAGGAAAGACCAAATAGTAGGTTTCCTCTTAAAAAGATGAAACCAACATTTGTACCAAAAAAAAAAAAAGGTAAAACCAACAAAATAAATCCAAATTGAAGTGTTGTTGATCGATGTTTTTGGTCCTAGTCACACCTCTAATGGATTGATGTGAAGATTTTAGTGTGTTTCTCAGTTCTCACATTGTTAATGATGAATGGAATATTATAAAATCAAGAGAAAACTTACTTTTTAGTCGATAAATTATAGGAAAATATGGATCAGTCCCTGAATTTTATACCACTGTCAACCTTTGAGTCACTAAATTGTAGGAAAATACGAACGATTTCTTAAAGATGACGTGACAACGTTAAATGGTTACGGGTCTCTGAATCAACTATCCTACTCAGATTCATTTTACACATAATAAAACATAATCTAGAAGAGTAGAATTAAGATTTTTACAATTTTACTTGCTAAATTCTACTGTTGTCATGACAGCTTCTACCTTTTTCTACTACCAACTTCAACTTCTTCAGATGAGTATATATGACTTTCAATCATATCATATTATTATTGACTTATAATAAATAAGAAATCTTTTTCATCAAAATTCAATACAAAAAAATTGAAAGAATAAAAAAAAAATTATAGAGCCAAGTATATTTTGAAAAAAAAAATGTTTACAGATTGGAATGGATCAGCCCATCAGCCCATCCAACCCAATCCGTTGTTTGATTTGGTTTGGGCTGAAATATTTCTTTTCCAAAATCCAACCCGCCCTTAGAAAATTCTAACCAAAACCAATCTGCGCTAAACACAACTCAATCCACCCCTAGGTTGTTGCCCACATTCCACCTTCAAATCCAAATTAAGTAATTAAGATATAAACAATTATATAACCAAACTAAATAATAAACGCTTTACTTTTTAGTCAATTTTGGACTTAAAACTCTAGAGGCTATGAATGCCTCTATAACTTTCATAAATGCTTCATTTGAACGTCCATAGTTATTAAAACCGGACCGGCCGGTCCAACCGGTTGAACCGGGAACCGGTCATTAGGCCGGTCCGAGTCGGTTTAATAACCGGCCTGAACCGGTCAAAAACCGGGCGAACCGGCCTGAACCGGAGGCAAACCGGTTGAACCGGTCCTGGTTTTTTTTTTTTTTTTTTTTTTTTTTGTTGATTTTTTTGGTCTTTTTTTTTATAATTATGGGTCAAATATTAGAGAATGTTTATTATGAATCAAAATTTGATAGAGAAAGTGATCATAAAATGTCACTTGATGATATTATATTGTTGAACATTATGAAAATTGATTATCTCTATATTAATTCATGTTAATTTATGAAAATTGTATTAATATATTAATGTTATAATTGTATTTTGTAACCTAATTATGAATATTTGAATTAAAATTTTATCATATATAGGTTTTTTTATTATTTTTAATTTATTTATTTATCAACGGTCCGACCCTGGTTGAACCCCGGTTGAACCATTGAACCTTGAACCCCTCCTTCGGCCGGTTCAATGGCCGGTCCGGTTTTAATAACCTTGTGAACGTCCAATTCCTAACGGCACAACAAGCTTCTCATTAATCTCATTTTCTATTGATATTCTCGAACGGTTGATTTCCTAATAAAATTAGAAAAGAAAGAAAATAAAATTCAAATTTCAAATGATTAAGTGATGCATATATCTGTTTATAAAGGTAGTAGTACCTGTCAAGTCTGACATTCCAGGAGAAATGTCGTTTATGACTTTGAAATAGGAGTCGCCACCAAATTTTTAAGAAAATAATTTTGGAAAATGTTTTAAAATGGTGGATAAGGCAAAAATTGATCTTAAACCAAAGACAAGTTCGAGAGTCATGGGGAAGGTGTTAAGCACCCCACAACATCCATCCAAATGGACAATCACCCTAAAATAATTATACAAAAATTAAATGACAATCATCCAAATGGACAATCACCCCACAACATCCATCCAAATGGACAATCACCCAAATGGACAATCATCCTCAAAATATAATAAACAAAATAAAACGACATCACCCAAAAATACAAATAAGACAAAATTAAAATAAAAGAAGCAAACACATATTTACAAGATTGGACTTGACTTAGGAAAATCCTAAGGCCTACGTACCCGGTTAAAGGATCAAAGTCCATGTAGTTCGGAAGTTGATTAAAATGTTTTTGTGTTTGAGAAAAAGAAGATAATGGTCTTAATTATTCATAACTACAATCGGGTTGATTGATTTGTGATGAATGATTTTAGTCATGATAAATTTAGATCAAAATCTAGTTTTGCTCAAGTCATTTTTATATTTATTTATTTTTTGCTATCATTTTTCATTTTAGTTTTTTTTTGAATGCTCATGAAAGTATAATTGTAACATCCCAACTTGAAATAACCTTGGCTAGTGAAAATGGAGACTTCGGGGACTTAATTGAAATAGTGGTAAAACTTTAAGGACTAAATTGGTAATAACTTTGGAAGGGGGTGAATGACTTGAGGAATAATTTGTAACCTAATAATCTTGAAGGGAAAAAAAATTATATTTGTGCCTTCATCAATGCAAACCAAAGGGGACCAAATAGGAATAACCTATGAGCCTTAAGGATCAAATAAAAATATGTTAGGGACCCAATTGAAACAAACACCAACTAATAGAGGACTAAATTGTAAATTGTGCCAAGGCAATTTGACACCCAAAATGTGGTGTCATTGTGCATGACATCCATCCTTCTCCATTTGACACATAGCCCTCCAATCTCCCAAAGATGGACACATCACTCCTTAACCATTAATCTTCCAATCCCATTTGTTTGCATTCCTTCCCATTCTTTTCCTCTTTTTCCCGTAAGTTCTTGAGAAAGAAAGAGAGAGGAACAAGAAAGAAAGAAATAAGAGAGAGAGAGAGGGAAGAGTGAAGGATTTGGATTGTCATTCATGGTGCATGGCTAGGTAACATTCTTACTTTGATTTTAGCTTTCTTTTTCCAACGTGGCTGTAGGTTTTAGTGGGATGAATTGCATCATTTAGCTATATTTTGGTTGAAGAAATTCGTGTGCATGTGTTTGGATTCGAAATGCATGTGGCTTGCAAAATATCCTTCTTATTCATACTTTCTTATTCACCATAACTCATAATATGAGATGTTATAATAATCAATGAAAATGAATTCATAAAGTAAGATAATAAGAAGGATGGAAGTGAAAAAGATAAATAGAATAAATAAACACAATAATATATATATATATATGTTAAATAAAAAAGAAAGAGAAAAAGAAAAGAGGGAGACCGTGAGAATAAGAAAAAGAGAGAAGGGAAGAGAGAGAAAACAGAATTGAAAAAGGAGTAAACTCCCAAACTGGTCCCCGAATTATTGGGTCGCTGACAGATTGGTCCCTGATTTATGGAAATTGACAAATAGGTCCCCGAATTTTACTAACGTTAGTCAAATTGGTCCCTGAAGCCGTTAACTGCTGACGTGGCAAGTTAAGTGCCACGTCAGCAGTTGGAAAACTA
>QANZ01051711.1:0-11125 GCA_003254925.1 Chamaecrista fasciculata | reverse complement strand
TTTGGGACATTTTACAATTTTATTTTGAGGATTTGGGACTAAACTGGAATGTTTGGAAGAGTTTTGGGACATTTTACAATTTTATTTTGTGGATTTGGGATTAAACTGGAATGTTTGGAAGAGTTTTGGGACATTTTACAATTTTATTTTGAGGATTTAGGAGTAAACTAGAATGTTTGGAAGAATTTTGGGACATTTTACAATTTTATTTTGAGGATTTGGGACTAAAATGAATGAAGATGATGAAAAATAGGGGAAACTGATAATAATGAGATAAAAATATAACTCAGGGACCTATTTGAAATTTGAATGAAATATTTTTTTTTATTATTAATGCTGATGTGGCACGCACAGTTGGTTTTTTTTTTTAATTTTCCAATTGCTGACGTGGCACGTTAAGTGCCACGTCAGCAGTTAACGGCTTCAGGGACCAATTTGACTAACGTTAGTAAAATTCGGGGACCTATTTGTCAATTTCCATAAATCAGGGACCAATTTGTCAGCGACTCAATAATTCGAGGACCAGTTTGGGAGTTTACTCATTGAAAAAGGAAAGGGAAGGGAAGAAAGAGAGGAAAAAATAAGTAAAATATATATATAATGTAAATCGAAAAAGAGGAAGAGAGAAAAGAGGGGTCACGACATGGGTGGAAAGAGAATGAGGCTAAAAATATATTTTTCACATGTTCAGGTAATACCAGCCTAGGGACTAAATGGGTGCTGGAAAAAAGGCAAAAAGGTTTGATTTTTGCAAAACACTTTCAGTTTTCAAAAATCTCTTCATTTAAGCCCCAACTATCTGCATTTCAGTCCCAAAACGTAAAATAACACTGCATTTAGGTCCCTGACCTCATGACTAAAAACAAAATTGAATCCAGAAAACTTTATAAATGTTATGTTTCAGTCCCTGGACCTTGAACCAACAGAGAAAAATGAGGACAAAGCACAAATACACAAAGGACTAAATCAAAAAATAAAGAAAAGGAAAGACCCACAAATGAAAAGCTCCAAACTCCACCGGAAAACTTGAGAAACTTACCGAAAAACTCAAGAATCGACCGAAGAACTTAAGAGTTCGCCGGAAAACTCAAGAGTTTCCACGCGAAATCAAAATTCGACCTCCAAAAACTCTTCTACCATTTTCTCTGTTTTTTTGTTTTTCTTCCCCCTATCACCCCAAAACAAAGTCAAAGCCCCCACTTTTAAAGAGATGTATGGCGTGAAAGAGTAGAACCTAGTGATAGGAGATGATAAAGATGACTTCGATTTGGTCCTCTTCTATCCTCACATGTTCCTATAGCAGCAAGAGGTCAGGATTTCACTGTTTTGGAATTGGGATGATAAGAGGCGAGAAGAAGGAAGAAAATTACGCTGCACTTTGCTCCTTTTGCTATCTTTTCTTTTTACTTTTTAAAGAAAATTAATTAATGAATGGATGTGATGTGTGACTAGATGAGGAAAGTGGGCTTAGGGTTTTTGTGAGTGTGAGTTGCGAGTGACGTGTGTGGGTTTTACTTTTTCTTTTTTTCTCATTTTTTTAAATCTATTGTGAATTTTGAAATGTACATTCCATTGTCTCTATTTATCAAAATGTCATTCTACTTTTTTTTTTTATATTTTATATTCTTTTATATTATTTATTTTTTTATTATTATATTATTATTTACTTTTTTATTTTTAACTTTTCAAAAATTATAAAATTGACTCGGACCAAATGGGGTGTTTAGAGTACTATTGAAATGTTTTTGTTTATGACACCAAAATTTCTTCTATTGTTTCCAAAAATCATACTGCTCCCATTTTCAGTGGTAATGTTAGTGATTCTAAAACCTATTTCGTTATCATTGATAATGAAGAAGACAGTCAGGTTCTCGGAGAACACATGTGATGGAGAGAAATATTTAAAATAGATTTTATTTATACAATCATATTAATAAAAAGAGAGCAATAAGAGATACGTGTTTTTCTAAACAACTTGAGTAGCATAGTGTTTAAATCCTTTGTTGACATCTACAAAATAAAATCAGAGAGATTTGTTAGTCAAAATTAAATTGATTGAAAAATAAATCAATTCTACTCTCACTGTTATTCTTGGTATCCCCCATAATTTGAACAACATTTATGTTATATTATCACTCGATGTAATGTTAATGTTGACAAAGCAAAGTTACAAATTTGATTTTAACAATCTAAGTTTCTACTAAAAAAAATATTTATACACAATTTGAGTTTAACAATTTTGTTCCTCGATGTAATGTTTTAGGCATACGCACATTTTGTAAATTGTTGTATCTCCTTGGTGTCTTCAGCTACAATAGCCATGGTGACAGAGAAGCTGTTTGTAGGCTGTGAAAGGAGAATACTGCTTTGCTAACGATGGAGAGTTGTGGAATGATTCAGAATCCAAATTCTAATACTATTAGAGCGTTATATGGTATAATTTGAATAAAAAAAATATGTAATACACTTTGTAGTGATCGTGAGAAAATGGTGGTAGTGGAGGTGTTGTACAATAGTCTTAACCATTTGTACCGTAGTGGAGCCATTGTGAGGAGAGATCATTTTTTCTACAAACTAATAGTGTATATGTTTTATCAATACAAATATATAAACATGACAACTAAGTAGTTCATATTAGTATCCTTGTCATAAAAAGATGACGTCGGTGTGATATAAATTCCATATCAAGGAATATCAGTATCGTCTACCTATTTAGCAAGCAAAGTACTTAGACGAAACATTATTCTATAGTCGTGATGCGTTGCCCTGAAATTGCTGGTGTTTTGTCCTAATTGTGATATTATGAACACCTCACCTTTTTGACGATTTCGTGTTTAAACTTTTTCATCAATTGGCTTTGTATTGTGCCCTCAATCACACCATTCTATCATATACATATTTTAATTAGTATAAATTGCATCCAGATAGACCTATCAAAGGTGATCAATAGTATATATGACAACAACGATATATTCATTTTACCATACCTCTTTGTCACACAGCGCAAACTCGAACATCCTTTCTGCGACATCAGCTGAATTTTCATAACTGTATGATAGTCTATGCCACAGACGAACAACACGTACTTTTATGGTGAATGATGGTCGAGTGTAACCAATGGTTGCAACCCGGTCGAACCTAGATGGCATTATGGTGAGTACGCGTCGAATATATGAATGTATATCTAATCTGATGGATTATGCGTTTGTCACATTACATATACATGCCTATTTATACAAATCATTATCATGATGAACCCCATTATGATAATTTAATGATTCGCTTAGGTCACTACATGAATGTCGTAAGGAGTCAACCATAACAATTGTAACGTTGTGTGATCTCCTTGAAATGTTTGCAAATTTGACCATATATGGTATGGACAATCAAAACGAACTATTCTATTGATTGCAAAGGCGATAATTATGACCTTACATTGGTTAGCAATTTGTGCACTCTACACCTGATGTGTACTACTGCATTAATCACGCTTTAATGTAATTATGCAATGTACACAGAGTGGACACGTACATATAAATGAGGATATTGCCATGTAATGCGAGTTGACCACGTGGCATATACGCAATGACGATGACAACACCAAACATTGTGTTGATTGGTTGAATGTATGATGTAGCTGACATGTAATTGTATAATTCAAGTGAGAATATTTTTGGGTTGTATGTCGTCCAATGTGTAGCTGAATGATTGGCCAAAGGATGTTAAATAAAATTTATTACAATTTTATATATGCCATGTGGCAGAGGAAGACCCAATATCATGATTATTAAAATCGGACTAAACCGGCCGATCCGACCGCAAACCGCCCTCCAGTCCAGTCCGAGTCATAGGAAAAACCGGACATTTAGAGAATCGTTCAAAAACCGGACGAACCGGCTTTGAACTGCCAAAACAGCCCTGAATCGGCGATTTGGGGGGTTCAACCAGTTCAAGTGGAACTCTTTTTTGTCTTCTCTTAGCCTTTTTAAAACCGATGATCTCAGCTTTTAGAAAAAAAAAAAGAAACAGCAGAGAAAAGAAGAAACTAGCTACAAAGAAAAAGAAGAATCAATAAACAATGGTTGATTCCTTGTTAAGAAGAGAAGAAGAAGAAGCTGATTGCATTAAACGAAATCTCACCTTTTTGAAAAAAAAAATCAGCCAAGAAGAAGAAGATAGCTTACCCATCTCCTTTACCATAAGAAATCCATGTATCCTAGAGGAAAGAGAAAATGACATGGGGGAAAGGCTTTTGAATGATGCTTTCATAAAGTAAAAGTCTTGCTATTTTTTAACAAGTTTCAAGGTACGGATAAGTATTGGAATTTGCAAAGTTAATTAGAATTGAAATGATGCTTACCTACCCCAGTTGAACTCCGGTTAAACCATTGAACTTGAATCGCTGCTTCAACGGTTAAACCATTGAACCTTGAATCGCTGCTTCAAGCCGGTTCAATGCCCGATCTGATTTTTAAAACATTGCCCAATATTATCTTCTTTTAAATCTTTATATATGATCTAAATAAAAAATTTTTTTCTAGTTTCATTTTGATTCCGTAATTTTGAAATAGTAAATATTAATGGATAGATATAATGTTTTTGAACATAAAATATATATTTAGAATCTACTATTTACTATCAATTTAAAAATATAAATTGTTAAAAAAAATTTGTTTCTAGACTTTTGAGCTTTTTAAGGGACTGTTTTGGAAGATTTCAAATATTTCTGGGCATTATACTAATTTTCTGGTCTACTTTCCCTCTTAGAACTATATTTTCACCCCCCAAATCTGGTTAAAATTGGAAAACAGCTCCCACTCTGCTTATAAGTTATAACAGATACGACCCTTTTTCTCCTCTTACTCTTCCTCACACTCATTTTCACTCCCTTCTCTCTCTCCCTTACGACCAGCCGCCACCGCCACCTCCAAGGTTGTCGTTCGTCGCTCCTCCACCGTCAGTCGACCACCGCCGGCGTCCAGCCACCTCGGGCCGCCGTCATCCTCCTTCCTTTCTCTCATTTGGTACATTTTTCTTCCACTCTTCACCTTTGCTTCCTTCTTCGAAATTTATGGAATTTGCTAGTGTTGCCTTCGATTCTCTTGTGTTTTTCTGATAATTTGCGATACTCTAAACATTCATAATGCTTGATTTGATGCTTGACTCCATACACATGAATTTTGGGACCTGATAGGGTTTATGGTAAACTTTAATTGTGGATTTTGATGAAATCTTTTAGTTTTCTGAAAATTGTTGGTTTGGGTGAGCTTAATGGAAGATAATAATGATTTCTATATCATCAATTTGAATTTAGAGAGTGTATTTTGAAATTTGATGTTTTGAGGTAAAATTTTAAAGTTTACAAATTGGTCCTTATGAATGATTTTGATGATTTTCTTGAGCTAAATGAGTTTCTGTACATTTATGGGGAATTTCAAAACTATAAACTTGTATTCTAAGAGGTAAGAATTCAGTTTTTACATCATGGATGATGTTAGGAAGTGTTGATGTCCAATCTTGAAGAATGAAAAGTTAATGATAAACCTTTTTGGAAACTTGATTGTTGATAAAGCATTTGTTAGAGCTCCCAAACATTAACCCAAGCTCTCTTAGGGTAATTGGTGTCTTGTGCTTAGTGGAATATCAAAGTTGGTGATATTTTGAACGGAGTAGGGACTTGAGGAGACTCTTGGCATATAGAAGTGTAGAATGTCACTTGGTGAGTTTTTGTGTAGTATTGTAATAGGATAAATGTACTTTCTTATCAAATTTAAGTATTCCGCATTTACCTCAAGTTTGAAGTTTGTATTCTGATTAGTGGATTTTAGGTCATTGTGCATGACCTTCAGGTCATTTGAGATTCATTATGTGTATAATATCACATTTTGATAAGTACTCAGATGAAATGAGATTCGATATTGTTTAAAAAATTTTTTTGGCTGGTTGGGTGAGTCATCGGTTCTTTTTGGTATGTACCAACCAAAAGAAAGCTCATTTATAAAATATGTTTGAAAAGCTCATTTGAGATCCATTATGTGTATAATATCACATTTGATTAGTACTCTAATGAAATGAGATGCAATATTGTTTAAAAAATATTTTTGGCTGGTTGGGTGAGTCGTTGGTTCTTTTAGGTACGTACCAACCATGCTTCGGTCTCGGAGACACACCTTCTGTGGGCCCAGATGTGTTGTGGGCATGGGTCCCAGGCTGATTATAGCTTTGGTTCTTTCCAATTAATTATTTTGATCTAAATATGTATGTATAATATGCAGGATGGGGGATTGATCGAAAATATTGGGTCATATAAATGCTAGTCAGAGGCAACAAATCAGAGAAGCATATAAGCAACTTAGTTAGGTAAGACTGTAAATATTTGGCTAATTAATTATTAGATTATGGATATATATATATATATATATTTTAGACTATTCAGCATTAAAATAAGGTACTGGGTCTTAGTAGCTTATGGTACTGGGTCTGTTTCTCCTTTTAGTTGGAGAATGACAGTTCATTATTTAATGGGTTTCTTTTCAAAGTAGAATCTAGTAAATTGCAAGGGAACTTTTTGCATGTTTGCCTAAAGAGTTATTGGGGGAATTGGCAATATAATTAGTTAAATAGTCACTTCTTCTCTAATTGCTTCCATTGTTGTTGACTATTAGATAAATATGAATTTTCATTGTTAATAATCTTGTCTTGCTATTCTCTGTATAGGCCTTTCCTCCAAATGAGAAAATTGAGAACATTAATAATCAATCCTAGACGCTGAGGGCAGAGGAGGTAAGAGTCTCATCTGCATTTATAACTGGAAAAAGGGATGGATGGAGCTGAAAACTATGAAATATTCTTGCTATTAATTTACAAATAATGGCACCGCCAGACTGTTTATATATAAAAATCAAATTTATAAATTTTTTAGTGTTTCCTACTTTTGATTGTCACAGATTCCAGAAGAGAAAAATCTGGGTCTTCATGATCGTCTAATTCATGTGTACCATTCAATAAGGACACAGCTCAAAACCAAATGGTAAATAGTTTTGATTCATTTTTCTATGTGCATTTCTGATACGGTGACATTGATTAAATTGCATTTGATCCAAAGTTAGGGCCATTTTGTGTACTATTTTTATATTAAACTGATTTGTTTGTGTACTGTTTTGTGTATGTTGAAGTTGTTTGTCTTTCTACTTTCGAGGAAAAGGAAGAGCTATTTAGATATCAATTATGGTTAGTGTAGCACATGTCTTTTGCTCTTTCTGTTTAGGTAGATTTAGTGTTATAAGATTTTTCTACAAATATCAGCTTTCTAGTTGACATAAATTTTAAGCAAACAACCTTTGTAGACTAAATATTTGTCCACCATAGACTACCTTCAAGTGTAAGATTCCATTTTTTCATATACGTTTATTCTTCATAAATCTACATGAATAATATGAGCATGTATAAATAATCTATTAAAGTTGCTTATATTTTCTGCAGCTTCATGCTAATGTCAATAGTTGCTTAATTATTGATTGTTACTATTCTTTGCTCAATGCTACATCTTTCATCTCTAACCCTGATTACTATGGGTAAGTGCTAACTAACACTCACTAATCACTACATATACTATCATCTTCCAAAATCTCATGTGATTTACAAATAACTACGCTTACCTGTCATTTGTGTGGACAAAGTTGCTAAGCTTTTTCTGTCAATTGATGAAGTTCTTAGCAATTTTGAGTCTTCAAAGTTGATGCTGCCAACTGATTCTTTATTTCTTGTTTCATGTATGTAATGTTGACCATCACTTGTGTTACTAGTCCTTGTAATGAAGAATATAACTTAAGATATTTGTTAGTCCTCTATATTTTACAAGGTTGCTTTTTAACTGATTTAAGTTGTATTGAGCGTTGTTTTTAGTTTTTGATTGGCAACTTTTGCTTGGTTCTCAGGATAAGTATGTTTTTTCTAATCTTACATATTTGATTAAATTGTTTCTCAGGTCACATCTGGTAGTGCCTGACTTTCTTGTAAATTTGGTGTAACACACCTTTATTGTGCATACCATCTACCTTCTTGTTTGCTGAGTATAGTGACATTGTTCTTCATGGCTACAGGAAGACTGAGCAAAATCCACCTACTTCCTTATAAGATGACCCTGAAACCTATGCTTAACAGTGACTTTATAGCTAGTTGTTATTGTGGGTTCGCTTCATTTAGCAGGAACTTTTCTCAAACACCAAATTTATATCAGTTCAACAAAAAAATATCCCATTTGATTCGAACAGGTAGACTAAGTGAAGCGAGAGCCTTGTTTGATTCCATGGACCTGCGAAATAGCGTAACTTGGAACTCAATGATTACTGGATATGTTCAACGGAGAGAGATGGCACAAGCACGTCAGCTGTTTGATGAAATGCCTGAGAGGGACATTGTGTCTTGGAATTTGATGATATCAGGTTATGTATCATGTCCTTCGACTAGGTATTTTGAGGAAGGAAGGAAGTTGTTTGATCAAATGCCTGAGAGAGATTGTGTTTCTTGGAATACTCTGATAAGTGGGTATGCCAAAAATTGGAGGATGGATGAGGCTTTGAAGCTTTTTATTGATATGCCTGAACGCAACATTGTCTCATGGAATGCTATAATTTCTGGGTTTTTATTGAATGGTAATGTGGCTTCAGCAATTGAATGCTTCAAGAAAATGCCTGAGCGTGATACGGCTTCTCTTAGTGCACTTATATCAGGACTGATTCAAAATGGTGAGTTAGATGCAGCTGCTAGAATTCTGCTTGAATATGGGAATATTGATGACAGTAAAGAAGACTTGGTTCATGCTTATAACACCCTAATTGCTGGCTATGGCCAAAACGGGAGGGTGGAAGAAGCTCGTGGCCTTTTTGATCAAATCCCAGATTATCATGGTCTAACAGATGCTGGTGTAAGAAGTTTTAAACGAAATGTAGTTTCGTGGAATTCCATGGTAATGTCCTATGTGAAAGTGAGTGATATTGTCTCTGCTAGGGAACTCTTTGATCAGATGATAGAGCGAGATACCTGTTCATGGAACACCATGATCAGTGGCTATGTTCAAAAATCAGCTATGGAGGAGGCTTCAACCCTTTTTAGTGAAATGCCAAATCCTGATATACTTTCATGGAATTCAATGATATCTGGGTTTGCACAGATTGGTGATTTAAAACACGCAAAAGATTTCTTTGATAGGATGCCTCACAAAAGCGTGGTCTCTTGGAACACAATAATCGCTGGCTATGAGAAAAATGGAGACTACCAGGGTGCTGTTAAGCTCTTCTCTCAGATGAAACTTGAAGGACAGAAACCAGATAGGCACACTTTATCTTCAGTCCTCAGTGTCTGTACTGGTTTGGTGGATGTTTCCTTTGGTAAGCAGTTACACCAGCTTGTCACAAAGACTGTTCGTCCCGATGTGCCAATAAATAATTCCCTCATCACCATGTACTCAAGATGTGGGGCAATACTTGAGGCACGTACTGTATTTAATGAGATTGAACATAAAAAAGATGTGATCTCTTGGAATGCAATGATTGGTGGCTATGCATCACACGGCTTGGCTGCAAAGGCTCTAGATCTCTTTAAATTGATGAAGAGGTTTAAAGTGCACCCTACTTATATAACATTTATTTCGGTTTTGAATGCCTGTGCCCATGTAGGTTTAGTTGAAGAAGGGAGGAGGCAATTCAATTCCATGATTAATGAATATGGTATTGAGCCACGAGTTGAGCATTTTGCCTCCCTTGTAGACATTGTAGGTCGGCATGGGCAACTCCATGAAGCTTTTGATTTGATAAATAATATGCCATTTGAACCAGATAAGGCTGTATGGGGTGCATTACTAGGTGCTTGTAGAGTCCATAATAATGTAGAATTGGCTATAGTAGCTGCTGAAGCTTTGATCAGGCTTGAACCAGAAAGTTCAGCTCCTTATGTTTTGTTATATAATATGTATGCGGATTTAGGACAATGGGATGACGCAGAGAAAGTGAGAGTAGTAATGCAAAAAAAATCTATCAAGAAGCAAACGGGGTATAGTTGGGTAGATTCTTCCAATTGCTAATGATAATTTTCCTGAAACTAAATGATTTCTTTTGTTGAAATCACTCATCAGTGAGATATAAGATCTTGCCATTGTGATAGTTCTGACATTCAACCATTACAAGATTGGAAAAATTAGCTTCACTGGATGAGCATATATTGTTCTACATGGTAGTCTGACAATAATCATTGAGTGTATCTTCTGGCAAAATTCCAGAGGTCAGCATGGATGGTATTTCTATGTGGCTATTCAGTAACTTTCTGTCTTCAATTTATATAGACCATATTAGCAATCATGATTGTTTATGATTTGATGGGGGATATGAACATGTTAGCAATCATGATTAGAATTTCAAAGTGAACACAATTTTTTTTTTCCTGAATGCTTTTTAATATAATTCTTTTAAAATAAAAAATATGATTTTTAAAATACCAATAATTTATAATTAATAAAAATATAACCATAAAATCAATACATCAATATCACATACTTGTAAATAAAAGTGGTAATATGAATAATTGTATTTAGGTTAGAAAAAGTGGAAAAAGATAAAGGTCTGATTGGTTTAAGGAAATGTTTCATGTTTTCATGTTCTGTTTCTATTTTTGAAATTTTATTTTCATTCTAAATTTTTAATATTTAAGAAACATGTTTGCTTTATAAAGTCAAAAAATTATTCTTATTTATATTTAAATTATGTTAACTTAAATAATGTTAATTTTAATGTACTTTTAAATTTGATTATTACTAAATGATGATATTAGCATGATTAGATAGTTTGTTTTTGTGATTACCTAAAAAAAATAATTTTTTTTGTAAAGTTGTAAAATATCACAAGTTCATTTTTGAAAATACTAAAAACGTCTTTCAGATGTTTTCTTTTAACCTGTTTTAGATGCAAAACGCATTTCTAGTCATATTTCCTATTTTCAATGAAAACGGAAACAGATTGTTAAAAAAAACAGAAAACGAGGCAACCAAATAGGCCCTAAACTTTTATTTGTTTTAATAAATTTTCAACATCTATATATATCTATAAAGCAGAACAACTTTCAACCAGAGGTT
>QANZ01051710.1:29269-41709 GCA_003254925.1 Chamaecrista fasciculata | reverse complement strand
CATGGTCAGTGAAAACAATAACTTTAGAGTTCAACAGATATGGTATAAATTTCTCTAAAGCATATACCACTGCATATAGCTCTTTTTCAGTTGTGGTATAATTCACTTGAGCCGGTCCAAGAGTGGATGAAGCATAAGCTATCACCCTGGACATTTTATCTTCCCTTTGTCCTAACATGGCACCCACTGCAAAATTAGAAGCATCACAGAAAATCTCAAAAGGTAAATTCCAGTTAGGTGCAACTAAAATAGGAGGAGAAGTGAGTAAAGCCTTGAGATTATCAAAAGCAATTTTGCAGGAATCATCAAAGACAAATTCAGCATCTTTTAAAAGCAGACATGTGAGAGGTCGGGCAATGGCACTAAAATTTTTTATAAATCTCCTATAAAACCCTGCATGCCCTAAGAAGGAGCGAACTTCCTTAAGGTTTGCAGGATAAGGTAGGGAGGATATCACCTCAATTTTTGCCCTGTCAACCTCAATTCCTTTCTCAGAGATCAAATGACCTAACACAATACCAGAATTAACCATGAAATGGCATTTTTCAAAGTTCAAAATTAAATTCTTGTCAATGCATCTTTTTAGAACATTTTTCAGATTAGCAAGACAGATATCAAAGGAATTGCCATATACAGTAAAATCATCCATGAATACTTCCATACTTTCCTCAAGAAATTCATTAAAAATAGACATCATACACCTTTCGAAGGTTCCTGGAGCATTACATAACCCAAATGGCATCCTCCTGTAAGCAAAAGTCCCGAATGGACAAGTGAAGGTTGTCTTTTCTTGGTCCTCTGGAGCAATAGGCACTTGAAAATAACCTGAAAAACCATCAAGAAAACAGTAATGAGATTTTCCAGCTAATCTCTCAAGCATTTGATCAATAAAAGGCAAAGGAAAGTGGTCCTTTCGTGTGGCGTCATTAAGCTTCCTGTAATCAATACACACACGCCATGAATTCTGGACACGAGTGGGAATCAATTCATTTTTTTCATTTTTAACTACTGTCATCCCACTCTTTTTAGGCACCACTTGGACTGGACTCACCCACTCACTATCTAAAATAGGGTATATGATACCCGCACTCAAAAGCTTAGTGACCTCTTTCTTAACAACCTCTAGGATCAATGGATTAAGACGTCTCTGGGGTTGTCTTTTGGGCTTGGAGTCAGGCTCTAAGAGAATCCTATGGGTGCAGATTGAAGGATTTATACCAGGAATGTCTACTAAAGACCACCCAATGGCTCCCTTGAATTCCTTTAACACTTCTATCAATCTAAGTTCTTCTTCCTGGGAAAGACTATTTGAAATGATTACAGGTAATTTTTCATCCTCTGCCAAGAAAGCATACTTAAGATTAGAAGGAAGGCTTTTCAGTTCTATTGTGGGTGGTTGGATAATAGAGGGAACAAGGTGTTTGACATCTAAAGATAAAAGTTCACGCTCCCCCACACTTTGAGCAATAGTGCCCACACTATTACAACTCACAGTTTCTCTGACTTCCTTATTATGAATATGATTAGTCTCACCTGTATTATCATCAAAACAAGCATCATGCAAGAATTTAATAGATTGAGACAAAACACTAAATTGCATAGAATTATCAGAGGAGAAGTCAGAGTCAGAAATTGAGCTTGATTGCTCATCACCAAGATTCATGGCATTGGAAATTCCAGTATTTTCCAATGATTCACCATTGATGCACACACCAGATTGAGTGTTGGAATCTTGAGAAGAAATTGTAGTAACAGCAACACCTGCACATGACACACTAGAGCCCTTGCTAGAGCTAGCATTAGTAGTAACAATTGGAGTGTCATAAGCATAATCAATTTGTGCTAAAGTTGGTGGAAATATGCTACCAGTACGATCAATTAACGAGTAGTTGAGACTAGCCTGATTACCTCCACAAGCACAAATTTCAGGGGGAGAGAAGAAAGAAAGAAAAGGGGAACTCAGGTCATCATTAGTTAACTTAAAATCACACAGATACATGTCAGGGGTGGACCAAAATTCATCATCTATCTCAAAGGCATCAATAGCATTCAGTCCTAGCAATGAATAGTCTTCATTTGGATATTTCATAGCCTCATACATGTTAAAAGAGATCTTTTGATCTCCCACTTCCATTGTGATTAGGCCATCTTTCATGCTAATGAGAGTATTAGCAGTCCTCAAGAAAGGCCTTCCTAAAATCAATGTTGTGTCATTAGACACTCCACTGTTCATGTCAAGCACATAGAAATCAGCAGGAAATACAAGATCTTTAACCTTTACCAAAACATCCTCAACAATGCCTATTGGGTGTCTAAGTGTCCTATCAGCTAGTTGTAAAACCATGCTAGTTTTTCTTGCAGAATTCATACCCAAGGATTCATAGACAGCTTTTGGCATGACATTTATGGCAGCCCCTAGATCTAATAAAGCACCATTAACAGTTATTCTACCTATTGTGCACGGAATGGTGAATGATCCAGGGTCTTGACATTTAATTGGTAACTGAGGTTTAAACAATGCAGAGACATTTGAACTAACTTGAATTCTTTCATTTGGCTTAAACTTCCTCTTATTAGTGCACAAATCTTTCAAAAATTTAGCATATTTAGGCACTTTCTGAATCAGTTCTAACAGGGGAACATTGACCTCTAATTTGCTAAACAAATCTAGAATTTCCTTATCTTGCTTCTCATCATGTGTTTTTCTACTCTTTAAGTAAGAAGATGGATAAGGGAGATCTTTGATACTTACCTCTTTGCCTTTGTCCTTACTAGATAGAGGAGGAGGTGGAGCTGGGACTTGAGAGGGTTGAGGTTGTGATGATGATGATGATGGAGCTGTTTCAATCTCATCTTGACCTGTATTTTGGTCTGCTGCAGGCTCTTCTTCAGAGTCATCAATCACTGGAGCCCCCTGATCAACCTTCTGAGGATGTGGGTCAGGAAGCTCTTTCCCACTCCTTAAATTGATAGCATTCAAAGATTTAGGGTTGATCACTGTGTTGGAAGGCATCCCTCCACTAGACTGTGCCTGGCGATCATTCATGGAGTTAGAGACTTTAGTGACATACTCGCTCAAATTCTCATGTTTGGTCTTCATCAATGTCATTTCCTGGAAGAGAGTGTTTATGTTATTTGACATATTTCCCATCTCTCCCTTCATGTTACCCATCTCTCCTTTAACTTCACTGAACCCTGAGGAGACGTTCTGTGACAAAGCCATATTTGTCTCTTGGATGGCCTTGAACATTGCTTGGAAGTCAGGTTCTTTCCCAGATTTTTGCTCAACTGGTACAAGGGAATTAGAAGTAGGTTTCTGTTGAAAATTTCCTGAGGAGGAAGTTCCTCCTTGATCACCACTTCCCCATCTAAATCCAGGATGATTCTGCCAGCCTTGGTTATATGCTGGAGTAAACTGATCCCTTCTCTGAAACTGTCCTGGTCTTTGTTGGTATACAGCTGAGACCTCCTTATACTGGTGAGGGCAATTCTGAGAAATGTGCATCACTGATTGGCAAACTTGACAGGATGGTGCAACCATAGCCAAACTTGGGGGGGGGGTCTGTTGTGGATGTGAAGACATCTGATCAATTTTCGCATTCAAAGCATCCATCCCATGAGCTAATTTTTCTAGGAAGGGATCTGAGCTATCTGATGCAGTTCCTATTGCTTTCAAAGATCTAATATCCCTGACACTGTCATGCTGCCTATCAACTGCAATTTTTTTAATCAAGGCCAGTGCCTCTTCATCACTCTTGTCATAAATACTCCCATTGGCAGCTGAATGTAATGTGTTTGCATCGTCCTTATTCATACCAAGAACAAAAAACTCCACCAGACTTCTCTTGGAGTATTGATGGTTTGGACATGCTTCAAGCATATCCTGGAATCTACTCTAGAAATCAGAAATATTCTCATGTACATCTTGTCTGGCGGCGGCTATCTCCTTCTTGGCAGCTGCAGTTCTGGTGAGAGGGAAGTATTGATTGAGGAAAGCCCGGCGAAGAGTATTCCATGAGGAGTAGGCATCATCATGAAATCTGGATAGATTGTTGAACCATGTTCAGGCCTTCCCTTCCAATGTGAGGTGGAAGATTTTCCACATGCAATTGTCCACAGAAAGTGTTCTGGGTTTCATGGTCCTGCAATGCATGCGCAAGGTAGACAAATGAATGTAAGGATTATCATCAAGTAAACCATGAAATTTAGGCAAATTATTCAACAGTGGACCCTTGACATCAAAATCAGGGTAGACATTTTGAAGGTTATCCATTGTAGCATCAGATTCTTCCTGATTAACATCCCTAATTGATCTAGTAGGCACAAGCTGTGCGGGATTGTTATTAGCTCTATTCGGAGCTTGCTCTAAAGCCAAATTAGCATTCCTAGCTCCCCTATTATTATTATCATGCTCCATGTTTAGTTCTAAGTCTGAATCAGAAGAACTATCTACTGGTCTAGTACTAGGTTCACTTAGTTTCCTTTGTCTCGTTTCTTTTCGCAACTTCCTACAAGTTCTTTCAATTTCAGGATTCAAAGGATTTAGAGGTTCCTTATCTTTCCTAAGCATGCAAGACTTAATTTTTAACACCAAAAGAACAAGAGAGATGTGAAAAATTGATGCACAAAGCAAATGGCAGGAGAAAAGAGCAAGAGGAAAGAAATTCGCTTAGTCTGGAAAAACAGCCGCGAAACAGCCACGGCACACTCCCACGGCGGGTTGGCGGCGGTTTGCACTGGAAAAACAGCCGCGAAACAGCCACGGAACACTTCCACGGCGGGTTCCGCGGCGGGTTTCTCTGCACAGCGAAAATTAGCAAAAATAGTCCAGAAAGTGAGTTCCCAAGCAATTCTTTGAACCAAAACTTTAAGATGAATGGTTCTAAACAAGTTAAAACAAATAAAGACTCACTAAACACTAAAAAAAATGAAACAAAACAAACAAAAACAAAAATTGACTCCCTAAGACACGACAAAGGAAAACCCAATTTGTAAAAACTTGGCACAATCTACCGTTAAACTTTGGGAAAAGTTCCCCGGCAACGGCGACAATTTGACCGCACCCGTCGCTAGGTGGCCAAAATACCGGAATAAAATGCACTATAGTGGTGCAATCCGAGTCGATCTCTCGAGGAACTTTTGTGCAAGGTTTAAAAGCAAACAATACCTAATTATCACTAATTGGGAGAAAGCAACGGAAATTTTGTTCTTTGATTGTTTTCTATGACCTAAGACGATAATTAAATAAAGCAATAAATGTTTTTGTGTTTTTGATTTAAAGGATTGAATTGAAAGAAACAATAATACGAATAGATTAACCAAATTGAGAAAACACCCGACAGAGCAATTGGATTAGGCAATCATTACTAATAAAGATAAATGGAGTATTCCCACACAAATCATCCTAAGATAGTCACTAACAACTTAATGACCTAGATTAACAACCCTATCATGCAAACACCTTAAACAAGATAGATCCACAACAAGTATTGAAAACCTCATTCAATTGATGATAAACGAAGATCAAGAACCATAATCTTTATAACAATAAACATTGTCAAAGCGATATATCTATAATTATAACCAAACTAGTGTAAACTCAAGGGTTACAATCAAGATATAATCAAACAATAAAACCAAGTTCCTAATCAAGAATCAGAATACCAAAAAGTTCTCAGGTTCAACTAGAATTCAAGAACAATAAAGTAAATCCTAATTCTAGTGTGAGAAAAACTCCCTAATGACGAAACCCTAGTTCATGCTTTGCTCCAATGCTCCTCCGGGTATGAGTATCTAGCCGCTCATGGTTGACAGATGAACAACTTCAGAATCTGCTGCCATAATCTCAAGAGAAGCTTCACACGATAAACCGAATTGCTAACCAGGATACGGAATGTGTAAAACTCTCTCTCCAGTAGTGTGTAGCCTCTCTTTGACCTCTAGACCCTCCAGATATGCTATTTTCGGCGCTTCCCCAAAGAAATTTAGGTCTGAATCATCCAAATCGGGCTTGGGCCTGTTTAATTAAGAATTGTCGCGATCCCGCCGCGGACCCGCCGCGGCTATACGTGGCGGCGGTTCCGGCGGCGGTTTTTCCAGCAAATTTAGTTTGTTTTCAGTTTGGTCCCTGACTCGTCTCCAATCATCCTTGAGCCTTCCTCGAAGTAATTCAGCACTTTGGACTTCATTAAAACCTATCAAGAACATCGAGAAACTAAGTGAACTCTCAGGATAAAGAGGATCAATCAAGTAATAAAGATTAAACCCGAGAAAATCACTCAATTAATCACAAAATAGTCCAAATAATCATCAAACTTCAAGGCATCATATTTCATCATAAAAGGACATAAAGGCATGCAAATGAATCCCAAATGAATATAAAATACCCTAAAATGTCCCTAAAATACATGATGAAATATGGTAAGATCAGTGTGTTTGGTGAGTCCCAGAGTCAAATCTGGTTGAGGACATGGTGGATAGTAATGGCATATCACAAAAACTCCATCTCCACAACCCAATTCTTCCAGGTACTTGGGTCCCAGCCCTAGAGCTTCAGATATCAACTCCATCACACTCTGGCCTAGCCTCATCACCTTGTCTGAGTAATCAATCATTATATCTCTGATAATTTTCCAATTACAAAATCAACTCTAATTAGTTACTTGTAATAGAATTAATACCTACGACCTCTCTTCAAAGGAGAACATAAGAAAATGAAGGACAGGCCTCACTATTATATAACACATTCTCTAAACCACCTTACTGTCTCTGTAAATGTGTTTCATTTTTTCAAATTTTGTTTTTAATTACAAAATTCAGTCTTTTGGACTCAAATTGCTTTTTTTAGGTCTTAAACTGTTGGGTGAACTTAAGCTGTTGCCTTCTGGGGCAAATGTGATAATTAAGCTATTACTTACATTGCTTCTTTCAGTCCCCATTTAAACGGGGAAACAAATGAGAAGTCTAGTGAGGCCTTCTCTAAAGTTTCAAATACAACCCTTGGCCTTCTACCCATTCTTTGCAATTGCATTGCTACTTCTGAACATTGTATGCTGTCCTTGTCAGTTATTGATCTAATATTGAGAAGTTTTTTGATCCCCAGAACTTGGTTACCTATCATACAGAATCATCTCCACCTTCAACTTGTAATGTTAAAACTTCAAGATAAAACTTCTTCTTCCATTCCAATTATACTGAAGTTCTTTTTGACCCTTGCACGTGTAAAAGGATGTGCTGAGCTGCTTTATTCTTCTGGTTTCTGGTCATCTCTGAGAGTTCTGTTATTCTTCCCATGTTGGCCTGAACCTTTGTGCCACTGTTGTCTCCATTCCAAGCTTTAAATAAACCTCCAACTTCCCAACAAATTGTGAAGCCCTATTCATCGTCACAATGACACATTGGCCCCTTGCCCTCTTTTAATGAGAGTTTCCTTCAATTGTGTGCTTGAAAAGGGTAATTAGGTAAGTTAGGACACTAGTGTCCAGTCCACTACCAAAAATTTGTTATGTATGATCAGAACATGATTAATTTACTTTCTCTGTTATTTCCTTTCTTCGTTGGCACCCTCCTGATTTATTTATAGTGAGAAGATGATTAGGATAGGGAGTCTGTTAGGAAGAAAGTATGGTTAGAGAATTAAAAAAATAGAGGACCAAATTGGGGAGTGTGAGTTATAAATTATGATATGAAGAGAATGGGAAAGGAAAGCAAATTAAACTAATCTCTAGTCCCCTTGCTAATATGTATGTATCATTGAAGAGAATCTAAAAATTGCTAATATGTATGAATCAATGAGTAGTGACACACTATTCAAAAATGTCTTGCCAAAATTGCATCTTTCTTTTAATTGCAGTTTGTCTATTTTATTAGAGATAGATGAGTAATGCATAATTGCATCTTTCTTATTTATTGTGATATTTCAAAGAAGGAAAGCACTACAATAGTGGACATTGAAGTTGTGGGGAAAGTCATTAAAGTAGAAAAATTGTCAAAGGTATGAGTTTCTATTTCCTACTATTTATTTTACTAATTTTCTATTTCTCTTTTGAAATCTAAATGTTAAGCAGTGCAACTCTTAGTTTTGTTGGAATCTAAATGTTAAGCAGTGCAGCTCTTAGTAGAAAAATTGTCAAAGGTATGAGTTTCTATTTCCTACTATTTATTTTACTAATTTTCTATTTCCTACTATTTTACTAATTTTCTATTTATTTTACTAATTGTTGGAAACTATTTGTTTAGTTTTGCAGCTCTTAGAGTTCTAATATGGGGCGAAAACGCAAGAATTCAAGTGAAGCATTGTTGGAGGAATTAAGAGGCCAACAAAGTAACAATGAAGAGATTTTTTCTCAATCTTCTGATCAGAAGAATGAAAATGATCAGCATGTTACCTTAGATGGCATTGGAACTTCACAACAGAGATTTAATGAGCCAATGTTTGTCACTATAATAGGTAAGAATAAAATTATGTTGATTCTCTAATTGTTTTATTAATTTTAAATTTCAAATTGCATATGCTGACTTTGTTTTTTGTTTTTTTTTATATGTATACATGGGTAGACACTACTACTCAAGATAAAGAGAAGAAAAAAATGTCAGCAAATGAGGTTTGGCATTTAGATAAGAAGCTCAAGGTGATTGTAGAACTCAATGGTGATGGGCATGGACAAGATCCTGGTTCAAATTTACTTGTTAGATTTTTGGGAAAAATGGCTAGAATGGCAACTTTTTGTCCTATAATCATTGAAAATTGGCATGTGATGCCAAAAGCCAAAAAGAGTAAATCATGGCAATTAGTAGAGGTAACATTGATAAATTAGTTTTAATACAATTTCATTTATTGTATTTATTGATGCACATCAACTACTAATTATGGGTTAATGTTATGTGAAGGCACATTTCTTGTTTGATTATGTTGCTGGCTTTAAGTGGGTTATGAGCACCTTAGGAGATAGATGGAAGTCTTACAAATATGAGTTGAGGTGTTACTTCACAAAATTTGATAAGATGGAAGACTTACTTGCCCATCCTCCCAATAGAATAGATTGTGGTGAGTGGTCATCTTTTGTACGACATTATTGCAGTGAAAAAATGAAGGTATAATCTTTTCCAAAAACTTTTCACCATTTTTATTTTCAATCATTTATAATAATACATTTGAATTTTTAGGCCATATGCTCTAAAAATGCACATAATAGGAAGAAGGTTAAGGTCCCCCATTTTGGTGGTAGTAAGAGCAATGCAAGGAAAGGTTCTGAAATGGTAAGTTTTGTTGTATATAATGTATAAACTGAATGAGTTTGTTTTGTACTAATTATGTTCATTTTAGGTGAAAAAATTGGGAAGAGATGTAACACGAAGTGAGATTAAGTTGGCAACTTTATTGAAAAAGGATGGAAGTTATGCTAATGACGAAGCAAGGACCTTAGCAGTAATTCATTGTTAGTCCCTGTTGTGTAATTTTGTTTTAGTCCCTGCTGTGTAATTCTGTTTTAGTCCCTGTTATATGTATTTATTAATTTAGTGAATGAGGCATAACTTGTCACCAAGTGAAGAACCCATGGTAGAAGCCCCTAGTTTTATTTCAGATATATATGCTCTCTGCCCAAATTATTTTATTTTTTAATTTCGACTCCAACTCATATTTGAAGCTGTTTGCTCTTAAAAGATCACATCAACTTGGAAATACTTCCTTGTTTATACTTTAGACCTGATGAGTACTGGTTCTGAAATATAAAATCAGATTTCTAATGAGTACTGGTTCTGAAATCATGTCAAATATCGTTTCAACACAAAATAAAGGATGAGTACTTTATTTATTTGTAGATTAAAACGTACATTTGGAAGAGAATCCATTCTGGAAATGGATAATGATATATGGTTATTATATATTATAGGCTTAAGTGCACTTTTGGTCCCATAACTATGACAAAGGTTTCATTTTGGTCCCATAACTTTTTTTGTTGCAATTTTGGTCCCATAACTATGACAAAGGTTTCATTTTGGTCCCATAAATTTTTTTGTTGCAATTTTGGTCCAATAACTTCTCAAAAGATTCCACCATTAGTCCCTTGGTGAATTCCATCCATATTTAGCCGTTAAGTATGACGTGACATAGTAACTAGGATCATGATGTGGCAAAATAAGATGAAGTGGACTGAAATAGGATCTATATGCAACATATTAAAACTTATCTATACCCAACCACAAAATATACAAAGAGTGGTACTGACAGGGACCAATTTGATGGGGAAGAAGAGACTTCAAGCAGAAGGCGCCGACAAAGTCGATGGGATCCTCAGTCAGAGTCGAACGACCAAAGTGGCAGCGACGACGAATCGGGAAGCGAAACGAGGAAGAGGAAGTCCCGTTGGGCTGACGAGGAAGAGGAAGTACCACTCTTTGTATATATTGTGGTTGGGTATAGATAAGTTTTAATATGTTGCATATAAATCCTATTTCAGTTCATTTCATCTTATTTTGCCACATCATGATCCTAGTCATTATGCCACGTCATACTTAAAGGCTAAATATGGATGGAATTCACCAAGGGACTAACGGTGGAACCTTTTGAGAAGGTATGGGACCAAAATTGCAACAAAATTTGTCATAGTTATGAGACCAAAATTGCAACAAAAAAAGTTATGGGACCAAAATGAAACCTTTGTCATAGTTATGGGACTAAAATTGCAACAAAAAAAGTTATGGGACCAAAATGAAACATTTGTCCTAGTTTTGGGACCAAAAGTGCACTTAAGCCTATATTATATATATAATATATATGGATTTTCCGTATATATTATATAGCTGGAAACCATGTTGAGTTATTTATATATTATATATATATATATGGATTTTCCGTATCTATGAGGATTTAATTTGTTGTGTTAAAAGCTTATCTTTTTGGATCTGTAGCCTGATGATTGACAGTACTGAACTATATATGATCACCATTGCTTTATTTCAAAGCTTGAATTCGATTTAATAATGCATGGAACAAAGTATCAGCTTCATACAATCATTCATGCTTCCATTTTTCTGAACGAATCTGTCATATAATGAGTATCAGCTGAAATCTGTCATACAACCCTGCTTCTTTAGACCTGAATTTTCTATAACTTGGGAATGTAAAATCCTTCTGCCTAAAAGGCAATATCCTCCCTATACTCCCCAGAACAGAGTTTTTATACTTTTCAGTCCCTGCCACGTGTGCCAGAATCTGCAGCATCTTCCTCCCAGGAATCATGTCATCATCCACAGAAAGTGACTCAGAGCCAATGGTTCTGCTTTGAAACTCCAAAACCTCATTGTAAAGCTCATTCTTGAACTTTATCATCTGGGCATCATTTGACTTCTTCTGCACAAAATCTATCTTCATTCACTACTTTTTTCCCTCTTTCAAATTTATTATATGTATAAAGTTTTGCAAGAAAAAGGTGAAACATGGAGTTTTTAGATCTGAAAAAGAGTCTTCCTATGTTTGCTAGCTAGTAGCTAGACGTGTAGTAACTGCATGCAATTACTTTGTGTTTCATGATTTCCCTTAACTTCATCATAGGAATGTGATCAATGCTATGTATGTGCCACTGCCTATGATGCCATTAGTGAAAATTGACTGTACTAACTTAGACATTATTTTTCATATTTGTAGGGTAAAATTCAAGAGTTTTTACCATTGGATCAAGAACGTGTTGCCTCTTCCGGTATCACTTCCAAAATATTTGCTGAACCTGATGATGCCATTGGGAAAGTGTTTGGACCTGAACATCCTGGACGTGTGCGTGTTATGGGAATTGGTTCATGCCCTTCTAGTATCTTTGGATTACAAAGACAACTTGTTAACTCCCAAATCAGAATGGGCTCTAGTGTTAACACTACTTGTAACAA
Source organism: Chamaecrista fasciculata (assembly GCA_003254925.1). NCBI lineage: Eukaryota > Viridiplantae > Streptophyta > Magnoliopsida > Fabales > Fabaceae > Chamaecrista > Chamaecrista fasciculata. The sequence goes on along the minus strand of QANZ01051710.1, from coordinate 29,826 downwards.
TGGTGAAGGAGAGGGCATGATAGACTTAGTGAATCAAGTTAAAACTCTACAAGAACGTTCAATTGCACACCAGGAGACATTGAAGGAGCTTTTAGAGACCAAGGTAGAGTTACAACAAACTCAATCAAAGTTCAACACTCTCCTCAAATTTCTACAAGACAAGTTTGGAGATGATTTACCCCCTCTAGATCAAGAATCCTCACCTCCTTAGTCAAGATTTAGTAATTTAGAGATGTTATTTTGGTATACCAACATTGTTTTTGTTTAGAGGAATATTTTTGGTTGATTTGAAAGTCTGATATTTTATGTATGGTTTAATGACACTTTTGGAGTATATGTTTATGAGAATGTATTTAGATATATATTAAGATCTTAAATATATGAAAATTTATTTTTTAAAAAAACCACAAAAGCCAATTAGCCACGGTTAAAGCCATGGCTAATAATAAAGAGAATTCATAACATATGAAATTTGCTACTATAATAACCGTAGCAAAAAGTTACTTGGCGCCCCTATTTAATACAGTTTTGCCACAGTAATAACCGTAGCTAAAATT
>QANZ01051710.1:10962-23734 GCA_003254925.1 Chamaecrista fasciculata | reverse complement strand
TATTTTAGGGACATTTTAGGGCATTTTATATTCATTTGGGATTCATTTGCATGCCTTTATGTCCTTTTATGATGAAATATGATGCCTTGAAGTTTGATGATTATTTGGACTATTTTGTGATTAATTGAGTGGTTTTTTCGGGTTTAATCTTTATTACTTGATTGATCCTTTTTATCCTGAGAGTTCACTTAGTTTCTCGATGTTCTTGATAGGTTTTAATGAAGTCCAAAGTCCTGCATTGCTTCGAGGAAGGCTCAAGGATGTTTGGAGACGAGTCAGGGACCAAACTGAAAATAAACTAAATTTGCTGGAAAACCCGCCGCCGGAACCGCCGCCACGTATAGCCGCGGCGGGTCCGCGGCGGGTTCGCGACAATTTTTAATTAAACAAGCCCAAGCCCGATTTGGATGATTCAGACCTAAATTTCTTTGGGGAAGCGCCGAAAATAGCATATGTAGAGGGTCTAGAGGTCAAAGAGAGGCTACACACTACTTGAGAGAGAGTTTTACACATTCCGGTTTTCGGTTAGCAATTGGGTTTATCGTGTGAAGCTTCTCTTGAGATTATGGCAGCAGATTCTGAAGTTGTTCATCTGTCAACCATGAGCGGCTAAATACTCATACCAGGAGGAGCATTGGAGCAAAGCATGAACTAGGGTTTCGTCATTAGGGAGTTTTTCTCACACTAGAATTAGGATTTACTTTATTGTTCTTGAATTCTAGTTGAACTTGAGAACTTTTTGGTATTCTGATTCTTGATTAGGAACTTGGATTTATTGTTTGATTATGTCTTGATTGTAGCCCTTGAGTTTACACTAGTTTGGTTACAATTATAGATGTATGGCTTTGACAATGTTTATTGTTATAAAGATTATGTTTCTTGATCTTCGTTTATCATCAATTGAATGAGGTTTTCAATACTTGTTGTGGATCTATCTTGTTTAAGGTGTTTGCATGATAGGGTTGTTAATCTAGGTCATTAAGTTGTTAGTGACTATCTTAGGATGATTTGTGTAGGAATACTCCATTTATCTTTATTAGTGATGATTGCTTGATCCAATTGCTCTGTCGGGTGTTTTCTCAATTTGGTTAATCTATTCGTATTATTGTTTCTTTCAATTCAATCTTTTAAATCAAAAACACAAAAACATTTATTGCTTTATTTAATTATCGTCTTAGGTAATAGAAAACAATCAAAGAACAAAATTCCTGTTGCTTTCTCCCAACTAGTGATAATTTGGTATTGTTCACTTTTAAACCTTGCACAAAAGTTCCTCGAGAGATCGACTCGGATTGCACCACTATAGTGCATTATTTCCGGTATTTTGACCACCTAGCGACGGGTGCGGTCAAATTGGCGCCGTTGCCGGGGAGCTTTTCCCAAAGTTTAACGGTAGATTGTGCCACGTTTTTACGAATTGGGTTTTCCTTTGTCGTGTCTTAAGGAGTCAATTTTTATTTTTGTTTGTTTTGTTTCGTGCTTTATTTAGTGTTTAGTGAGTCTTTATTTGTTTTAACTTGTTTAGAATCATTCATCTTAAAGTTTTGGTTCAAAGAATTGCTTGGGAACTCACTTTCTGGTCTATTTTTGCTAATTTTCGCTGTGCAGAGAAACCCGCCGCGGGACCCGCCGTGGGAGTGTTCCGTGGCTGTGTCGCGGCTGTTTTTCCAGTGCAAACCGCCGCCAACCTGCCGTGGGAGTGTGCCGTGGCTGTTTTCGCGGCTGTTTTTCCAGACTAAGCGAATTTCTTTCCTCTTGCTCTTTTCTCTTGCCGTTTGCTTTGTGCATCAATTTTTCACATCTCTCTTGTTCTTTTGGGGTTAAAAATTAAGTCTTGCATGCTTAGGAAAGATAAGGAACCTCTAAATCCTTTGAATCCTGAAATTGAAAGAACTTGTAGGAAGTTGCGAAAAGAGACGAGACAAAGGAAACTAAGTGAACCTAGTACTAGACCAGTAGATAGTTCTTCTGATTCAGACTTAGAACTAAACATGGAGCATGATAATAATAATAGGGGAGCTAGGAATGCTAATTTGGCTTTAGAGCAAGCTCCGAATAGAGCTAATAACAATCCCGCACAACCTGTGCCTACTAGATCAATTAGGGATGTTAATCAGGAAGAATCTGATGCTACAATGGATAACCTTCAAAATGTTTACCCTGATTTTGATTTTGATTTTGATGTCAAGGGTCCACTGTTGAATAATTTGCCTAAATTTCATGGTTTACCTGATGAAAATCCTTACATTCATTTGTCTACCTTGCGAATGCATTGCAGGACCATGAAACCCAGAACACTTTCTGTGGACAACTGCATGTGGAAAATCTTCCACCTCACATTGGAAGGGAAGGCCCGAACATGGTTCAACAATCTATCCAGGTTTCATGATGATGCCTACTCCTCATGGAATACTCTTCGCCGGGCTTTCCTCAATCAATACTTCCCTCTCACCAGAACTGCAGCTGCCAAGAAGGAGATAGCCGCCGCCAGACAAGATGTACATGAGAATATTTATGATTTCTGGAGTAGATTCCAAGATATGCTTGAAGCATGTCCAAACCATCAATACTCCAAGAGAAGTCTGGTGGAGTTCTTTGTTCTCGGTATGAATAAGGATGATGCAAACACATTGCATTCAGCTGCCAATGGGAGTATTTATGACAAGAGTGATGAAGAGGCACTGGCCTTGATAAAAAAAATTGCAGTTGATAGGCAGCATGACAGTGTCAGGGATATTAGATCTTTGAAAGCAGTGGGAACTACAGCAGATAGCTCAGATCCCTTCCTAGAAAAATTAGCTCATGGGATGGATGCTTTGAATGCGAAAATTGATCAGATGTCTTCACACCCACAACAGAAGCCTCCCCCAAGTTTGGCTATGGTTGCACCATCCTGTCAAGTTTGTCAATCAGTGATGCACATTTCTCAGAATTGCCCTCACCAGTATGAGGAGGTCTCAGCTGTATACCAACAAAGACCAGGACAGTTTCAGAGAAGGGATCAGTTTACTCCAGCATACAACCAAGGGTGGCAGAATCATCCTGGATTTAGATGGGGAAGTGGTGATCAAGGAGGAACTTCCTCCTCAGGAAATTTTCAACAGAAACCTACTTCCAATGCCCTTGTACCAGTTGAGCAAAAATCTGGGAAAGAACCTGACTTCCAAGCAATGTTCAAGGCCATCCAAGAGACAAATATGGCTTTATCACAGAACGTCTCCTCAGGGTTCAGTGAAGTAAAAGGAGAGATGGGTAACATGAAGGGAGAGATGGGAAATATGTCAAATAACATAAACACTCTCTTCCAGGAAATGACATTGATGAAGACCAAACATGAGAATTTGAGCGATTATGTCACTAAAGTCTCTAACTTCATGAATGATCGCCAGACACAGTCTAGTGGAGGGATGCCTTCCAACACAGTGATCAACCCGAAATCTTTGAATGCTATCAATTTAAGGAGTGGGAAAGAGCTTCCTAACCCACATCCTCAGAAGGTTGATCAAGGGGCTCCAGTGATTGATGACTCTGAAGAAGAGCCTGCAGCAGAACAAAATACAGGCCAAGATGAGATTGAAACAGCTCCATCATCATCATCACAACCTCAACCCTCTCACGTCCCGGCTCCACCTCCTCCTCTATCTAGTCAGGACAAAGGCAAAGAGGTAAGTATCAAAGATCTCCCTTATCCATCTTCTTACTTAAAGAGTAGAAAAACACATGATGAGAAGCAAGATAAGGAAATTCTAGATTTGTTTAGCAAATTAGAAGTCAATGTTCCCCTGTTAGAACTGATTCAGAAAGTGCCTAAATATGCTAAATTTTTGAAAGATTTGTGCACTAATAAGAGGAAGTTTAAGCCAAATGAAAGAATTCAAGTTAGTTCAAATGTCTCTGCATTGTTTAAACCTCAGTTACCAATTAAATGTCAAGACCCTGGATCATTCACCATTCCGTGTACAATAGGTAGAATAACTGTTAATGGTGCTTTATTAGATCTAGGGGCTGCCATAAATGTCATGCCAAAAGCTGTCTATGAATCCTTGGGTATGAATTCTGCAAGAAAAACTAGCATGGTTTTACAACTAGCTGATAGGACACTTAGACACCCAATAGGCATTGTTGAGGATGTTTTGGTAAAGGTTAAAGATCTTGTATTTCCTGCTGATTTCTATGTGCTTGACATGAACAGTGGAGTGTCTAATGACACAACATTGATTTTAGGAAGGCCTTTCTTGAGGACTGCTAATACTCTTATTAGCATGAAAGATGGCCTAATCACAATGGAAGTGGGAGATCAAAAGATCTCTTTTAACATGTATGAGGCTATGAAATATCCAAATGAAGACTATTCATTGCTAGGACTGAATGCTATTGATGCCTTTGAGATAGATGATGAATTTTGGTCCACCCCTGACATGTTTCTGTGTGATTTTAAGCTTACTAATGATGACCTGAGTTCCCATTTTCTTTCTTTCTTCTCTCCCCCTGAAATTTGTGCTTGTGGAGGTAATCAGGCTAGTCTCAACTACTCGTTAATTGATCGTACTGGTAGCATATTTCCACCAACTTTAGCACAAATTGATTATGCTTATGACACTCCAATTGTTACTACTAATGCTAGCTCTAGCAAGGGCTCTAGTGTGTCATGTGCAGGTGTTGCTGTTACTACAATTTCTTCTAAAGATTCCAACACTCAATCTGGTGTGTGCATCAATGGTGAATCATTGGAAAATACTGGAATTTCCAATGCCAAGAATCTTGGTGATGAGCAATCAAGCTCAATTTCTGACTCTGACTTGTCCTCCGATAACTCTATGCAATTTAGTGTTTTGTCTCAATCTATTAAATTCTTGCATGATGCTTGTTTTGATGATAATACAGGTGAGACTAATCATATTCATAATAAGGAAGTCAGAGAAACTGTGAGTTGTAATAGTGTGGGCACTATTGCTCAAAGTGTGGGGGAGTGTGAACTTTTCTCTTTAGATGTCAAACAGCTTGTTCCCTCCATTATCCAACCGCCCACAATAGAATTGAAAATCCTGCCTTCCAATCTTAAATATGCTTTCTTGGCAAAGGATGAAAAATTACCTGTAATCATTTCAAATAGTCTTTCCCAGGAAGAAGAACTTAGATTGATAGAAGTGTTAAAGGAATTCAAGGGAGCCATTGGGTGGTCTTTAGCAGACATTCCTGGTATAAATCCTTCAATCTGCACCCATAGGATTCTCTTAGAGCCTGACTCCAAGCCCAAAAGACAACCCCAGAGACGTCTTAATCCATTGATCCTAGAGGTTGTTAAGAAAGAGGTCACTAAGCTTTTGAGTGCGGGTATCATATACCCTATTTCAGATAGTGAGTGGGTGAGTCCAGTCCAAGTGGTGCCTAAAAAGAGTGGGATGACAGTAGTTAAAAATGAAAAAAATGAATTGATTCCCACTCGTGTCCAGAATTCATGGCGTGTGTGTATTGATTACAGGAAGCTTAATGACGCCACACGAAAGGACCACTTTCCTTTGCCTTTTATTGATCAAATGCTTGAGAGATTAGCTGGAAAATCTCATTACTGTTTTCTTGATGGTTTTTCAGGTTATTTTCAAGTGCCTATTGCTCCAGAGGACCAAGAAAAGACGACCTTCACTTGTCCATTCGGAACTTTTGCTTACAGGCGGATGCCATTTGGGTTATGTAATGCTCCAGGAACCTTCCAAAGGTGTATGATGTCTATTTTTAATGAATTTCTTGAGGAAAGTATGGAAGTATTCATGGATGATTTTACTGTATATGGCAATTCCTTTGATATCTGTCTTGCTAATCTGAAAAATGTTCTAAAAAGATGCATTGACAAGAATTTAATTTTGAACTTTGAAAAATGCCATTTCATGGTTAATTCTGGTATTGTGTTAGGTCATTTGATCTCTGAGAAAGGAATTGAGGTTGACAGGGCAAAAATTGAGGTGATATCCTCCCTACCTTATCCTGCAAACCTTAAGGAAGTTCGTTCCTTCTTAGGGCATGCAGGGTTTTATAGGAGATTTATAAAAAATTTTAGTGCCATTGCCCGACCTCTCACATGTCTGCTTTTAAAAGATGCTGAATTTGTCTTTGATGATTCCTGCAAAATTGCTTTTGATAATCTCAAGGCTTTACTCACTTCTCCTCCTATTTTAGTTGCACCTAACTGGAATTTACCTTTTGAGATTTCCTGTGATGCTTCTAATTTTGCAGTGGGTGCCATGTTAGGACAAAGGGAAGATAAAATGTCCAGGGTGATAGCTTATGCTTCATCCACTCTTGGGCCGGCTCAAGTGAATTATACCACAACTGAAAAAGAACTATATGCGGTGGTATATGCTTTAGAGAAATTTAGACCATATCTGTTGAACTCTAAAGTTATTGTTTTCACTGACCATGCAGCCGTGAGATTTCTATGGACTAAACCCCATTCAAAAGGTAGGTTATTGAGATGGGCATTCCTCCTACAAGAATTTGATGTTGAGATTCGAGATCGTGCAGGAGCAGAAAATCATGTGGCAGATCATCTTAGTAGACTACCTTCTACAACTCAGGGAGTTGAATCTGACTGTGATATTGATAATTTCCCTGATTCTCTTTTGTGTTCGTTATCCAGTAATTTACCATGGTTTGGTGATTTAGTGAATTATTTGGTTGCTAACGTAACACCTCCTTCTTTTTCTCGCTCACAGGTTCAGAAACTTAAAAGTGACGCAAAATATTACCTCTGGGAAGAACCGGATCTTTGGAAGATTTGTTCTGACCAAGTAATACGTCGTTGTGTGCCTCAGTGGGAAACATCTGATATTCTAGAAGCTTGCCATAGTTCGGTGTGTGGTGGGCATTTTAGTGCTAGGAAAACCTCTAGGAAAGTCCTTGATGCTGGTTTTTATTGGCCCACCCTTTTCAAAGACTCTTATGAATTTTGTCAAACTTGTGATGCATGTCAACGTTTTGGGGGGAATTCTAAAAAGCAAGAAATGCCTCAGAAACCTTTGTTGTTTTGTGAGGTGTTTGATGTTTGGGGAATAGATTTCATGGGTCCTTTTCCTATTTCTAATGGCTATACTTACATTTTGTTAGCAGTTGATTATCTCTCCAGATGGGTGGAAGCTATACCCACTCGGAAGAATGATGCCCAGACGGTAGCCAAGTTTCTTAAGAGCAATATTTTCTGTAGATTTGGCGTTCCCCGGGCTATAGTAAGTGATAGAGGTACCCATTTTTGTAATAAAATTATTGAAAATCTGTTTAAAAAGATGGGTGTTTTGCATAAAACCTCTACAGCCTACCACCCCCAAACTAATGGGCAAGCTGAAGTGTCAAATAGGGAGGTAAAAAGAATTCTAGAGAGAGTAGTGAGGCCGGATGGTAAAAATTGGTCTTCAAGACTGGAGGAAGCCTTGTGGGCCTATAGAACGGCATTCAAGACTCCAATCGGGATGTCACCTTATAGAATTGTTTTTGGAAAATATTGCCATATCCCGGTTGAGCTTGAACACCGTGCCTATTGGGCCGTTAAGAGGTGTAATCTAGACTATGAAGCTAGTGGAGAAGAGCGAAAACTTCAATTGCAGGAATTAGAAGAGATGAGGCTGGACGCTTATGAGAGCTCCAAAATCTACAAAGAAAAGACCAAGAAGATTCATGATCAAGGCATTCTCCGGAAAACTTTCCAAGTGGGAGACAAAGTCTTGAAGTTCAAAGCACAATTCAAAATCCGGGAAGGTAAGTTGAAGACCCGATGGGATGGGCCTTACACTGTTCTTGAAGTCCACCCATACGGGGCAATCAGAATTGAAGATGAGGCAACCGGAATAAAGAGTTTGGTCAATGGGCATCTTTTGAAGCCCTACCTTGCACAAGCCTCAACTTAAATCCGGGTTCCATCTTCCCCTTACTTGTTCTTTAGTTTATGTCCTTGATTGCATGTGTTTTGGTTTTGTTTTCCTTGACTTCATGTGTTTAGGATTGGCTGAAATACAAGTGTGGGGGAGCTCAGTAGATGTAGGTTTTGTTTTCCGTTTTGCTTTTTGTATTGTTATGTTTTGATTTCATTTGCCTGAGTGTTAGGATTTTGTGTGTTGAGAACTCTTTTGGTGATGTTTTGTGTTTGATTTAGCTGAGTTTAGACCAATTTTAGTGTCTTTAGGACTGATTTTTGTGTGCCCGATGTCGTCGTCTTTTAATTTCGCATTTCAGGGAAAACAGCCGCGGAAACCGCCTCGGAGAAGGCCGAGGCGGGTTCCGCGGCGGTATGCACTAGAAATCCAGCCGCGGAGCCGCTGCCGCGGCTGGATGCACTGGAATTCCTGCCGTGGTTCCCGCCGCGGGTCAATAACGCGGCTGGTCCCGCGGCGGGATCCTATCCCAACAAACCGGTTCAGTTCAGACTGAACCGGTCCGGTTCAGTCTTAAAAAAAAAAAAAAAAAACAAGCCCTAAATCAGATTTTTAAATCTTCCCCTGCGTTTCCAGCCTCCAAACCCGCCGCCACCCTTTCTTCCTCACCTCCCTTCTTCTTCAAAATTTCAGCCTTCAACCCGCCGCCACCTCCATCTTCTCTCTCCGCCGCCGACGAAGCTCCACGCTGTCCTCGGCGTCGCCGTCGTATTCCTCCTCCTGCAAGCTCGTCGCCGTCGTCTTCGAGTCTTTCTCATTCTCGCCGTCGTGTCGTCGGTTTCTTCTTTCTTCGCCGGCGTCGTTCTCTTCTCCGTCAAAGCTCGTCGCCGTCTTCCTCCTCCGTCGCTGTCGTGCTCGAGTCTTTCTCCGTCTCGCCGCTTTCCTTCACGGTGAGTTACGATTCAACTCTCCCTCTTTCGATTTCTTTCACGTTTTGTGATTTTAGGTTAGGGTTTGTGTCAAAAATCATGTTCTGAGCTGATTTCCTTCGATTAATGCTTGCTGGGATGTTGTTTTTCTGATTGGAACTCTTCGTTTTGTAAACTCCCCATTTTCCGGTCTGTTTGAAGAACCGCCGCCAGAACCGCCGTGGCGCACACCGCGGCGGGTCTCGCGGCGGGTCTGCATCGGCTTGCTTTTCGCGAAAAATCCTTCTGTGGCATCCTCTCCAAGCATGTTCTTAGGTTTTTGGTATAGTCCGAGTCTTAGTTTTCCTAGGTATTTGGTCTCATCTTCGTTCTCATTTGTTTGTGTCTTGTTTTGATGAGAGTGTTTGTCTGGTTGTTGTTTGTTTTTGTCTTGTTTTGTTTTACAGATGCCTCGTGCAGCCAAGAAATCCTCCCCGCCCTCCAAACGGAGTCGTTCTTCATCTTTGCAAATTGTTCCCGCAGAACCTGAGCAGCCTAAGAAAGGTGCCAATCCCAAAAAGAAGTCCGCGCCCAAGCGCCCATATATTCGGGAGCGCACTTTTGACCCTCTGGAGGGCAACTCTTTCTGGGATACATGTGAGCAGTTGGGTCTGGGATCTTTGTTGGACTGGCGCGAGACGGCGAACCTCACCCTGGTCCGTGAATATTATGCTCTGCGTGTTTCGACGGGCGATTCCCAAGTTACTCTTCGGGATGTGCCAGTGTGCATCACACCTGATCTTATTTCTAGACACCTCCAGTTCCCGCGCTATGCTCCCGACCGGCCTTATGCTTACCAGGCCTACCTCCGCGACCCTTCCTCCATCTCTCGAGATACCTTGTCCAGCGCCCTCTGCCTTCCCGGCGTCCATGTTTGGGAGAGGCCATACGGAAAGACCCACTATATGTTGCGCAGCTCCTTCAAACCCGACGTCCGGATGTGGCTCCACCTGGTGACTAACAACATCATCCCTAACAGTCACAAGAGTCACACCCCCGTTAAGATCGCTGCCCTTATCTTCCTGTTGTCGCAAGGGCGGGATGTCGATGTCTCTCAACTCATGTGGGACGCTCTGGAATCGTCTGTGCATGGCCCCCTGGGCATGCGATGGCATTCCCGCATCTTTTGACGGCAATCTTTCGGTCCAAGGGTGTTGAGGAGTACACCGGGGTGAACCAGGACGAGTATGTCAAAGCTCTNAGTACACCGGGGTGAACCAGGACGAGTATGTCCAAGCTCTAGCCCCGATAGAATATGAGAGATTGGGTGGCGGGGCCCAGAATGAAGCACCTAGGGATGTGCCCATGGAGGATGTTGGGCGGATGTCAGCATTTGAGGCTTCTATGGCCCGCATGGCGGAGGCTCAAACACAGATCCTGGCACAGCTCCAGTCTGTCCAGAGTCGCTTGTTTGACAGGCTGGATGCGCAGGATACCTATCTTAGGGAGCTGGGTCAGCTCCTATGCAGCCAGCACCAGATCACCCCTCCTATTCTTCCGCCTGCTGATGAGGATCATGCCGATGCTTAGCTCTAGATCGAGTCTTTTGTTTTATTTTGTTTCTTTTGTTTTATTTTGTTTCTTTTGTGTGTCTGGATGTTACCTTGTTAGAGTCTGTTGTCGTGTATTTATTTCATTTATTTTCTGTATATGGATATTTGGGCACCGATTGACTGTTCTTTAGACTTGTTGGTTCTTACTCTTTTGCTCATGTATTACAGGTTCTTCTTTTGTTCCTGGACTTTGCATTCTGCGCAGCTTCTTGCTTCTTTTCTTCCCCTAGTTTTTATTTTGTAGTGTTCTTGCATTGAGGACACTGCAAAGTTTAAAGTGTGGGGGAGTGTGAGTTCGTTCTTATTGGTTTATTTTGTTTGATTATAGCTGCTATTTCCTTGACTGTGATATTTTTGATAATTTTTCAAACTTTAAGGCATTTCTGTGGTCTTTTGAGCTGGATTTATGTTTTGACAGTTTATCTTGATTTTTGGAACTCTGTTTGCCTATCATAAACGTGTTTAAATGCGTTTGAAGGAGTTTTCTGACCTTCATCTCTAATTTCTGGCATTCAGTTTTTCATAGATTTCCAGTTTCAGGTTTGAAATATCATATGAACCCACATTTTAGTTTTTAACTCTTCGGTGAATTTTTCAAGTTTGAGAAGATTTTGATTATGCTTTTGAGTTAATTGGTTATATTCTGCTCGCATGTGGAAGTGGTTAACTTTTGCTTCTTTAGATTTCTGAGCATTTGGTTAATTGTGATCATGCTATTGTTTCCTTTGAATTTATCCAAAGATCAATTGAGTGCCACCTTATTAACCCTATTGGAAGATTTTGAGCCTAATTGTTCATTTCATATGAGTGTCATTTTAATCCTTGGGATGAGTTTTCTCTAGAACTTTATTTCACTCTTTATCAAAGCTTCATATGCATTGGTTTTTGAACTATGATAGAGGCATTTTTCGGAAACCTTTATTTCCCATACACAAGCCCAAACATCATTACCATTTGTCACCCCCTTTGAGCCTTAATTATCTAAGCTTGCTGCTATTAGTTTTTGAATTTTGAATTAGCATTTTGTTTGCCCAACACTCTTCTTTTTGCTTCTCTCCTCATGGGTTTGAATTGCCAAGTAAAAAAAAAAGAAAAAAAAAAGAAAAAAAAAGGAAGTTGTGCCTTTTAAAGCTTCAAGTTGAAAATGGAATTTTGTTAAGAAGCTAAGGCAAGTTTATGGCTAGCCAAATAAGAGTCAAAGACTCAAAGAAAAAAAAAAAAGAGCTTGTGCAATTTTTGGTTGGTTGAGGTTTGAAGTTCGTCTTAAAGAGTGGTAGGTTTTGAATGCTAAAAATTTGGAATTCATTGACTAGTATGCAGCCTAACTTTCCTTTTGTGCTCATTTGTTACCATTTTCTTCTCTATTCCATTTTGTTTCTCTGTTTAAATTTTTCCATCTCTTAGCCTTTTCCATAATTACAACCTTCTAAAGTCCTCTTGAGTTTTTGAATCATTGCATTTATAGTGGAGATTGTAGAGTTATTTCAAGCCTATGGTAGAGGCTCGTTTCAAGGATTTGAGAGTAAATTTTCCCTGCTATGTGAGTGAGTGATACACTTTTGGATTGGTCTATTGGAGATTCTTAGGTCGCTTGGCATGCTCAGTTGATTAATTGTCTCATAATCTAAGTTGCCTTGGTTTTCTTCTGCCATATGTTGAGTGGGATTGATACTCTCTTAATTCTTTTGCATTCTTATTTTCTGCTCTTTCTTGACAGCTTTGCCCAGGAGTGCAAAGATTAAAGTGTGGGGGAGTTGATCTTACCATATTTCATCATGTATTTTAGGGACATTTTAGGGCATTTTATATTCATTTGGGATTCATTTGCATGCCTTTATGTCCTTTTATGATGAAATATGATGCCTTGAAGTTTGATGATTATTTGGACTATTTTGTAATTAATTGAGTGGTTTTTTCGGGTTTAATCTTTATTACTTGATTGATCCTTTTTATCCTGAGAGTTCACTTAGTTTCTCGATGTTCTTGATAGGTTTTAATGAAGTCCAAAGTGCTGCATTGCTTCGAGGAAGGCTCAAGGATGTTTGGAGACGAGTCAGGGACCAAACTGAAAACAAACTAAATTTGCTGGAAAACCCGCCGCCGGAACCGCCACCACGTATAGCCGCGGCGGGTCCGCGGCGGGTTCGCGACAATTTTTAATTAAACAAGCCCAAGCCCGATTTGGATGATTCAGACCTAAATTTCTTTGGGGAAGCGCCGAAAATAGCATATGTAGAGGGTCTAGAGGTCAAAGAGAGGCTACACACTACTTGAGAGAGAGTTTTACACATTCCGGTTTTCAGTTAGCAATTGGGTTTATCGTGTGAAGCTTCTCTTGAGATTATGGCAGCAGATTCTGAAGTTGTTCATCTGTCAACCATGAGCGGCTAAA
>QANZ01051705.1:77294-91946 GCA_003254925.1 Chamaecrista fasciculata | reverse complement strand
CAGAGAAGTTATGAAATGTTACATATTGATCCTAATTTAGTCCATCTCATTTGATTTTGCCACGTCAGCATCCCAGTCACACTGCCACGTCACAATTAACGGCGAAAATTGGACGGAAGTGACCAGGGGACTAACTGTGAAACTTTTTGCGAAGGTTTGGGACCAAATCTGCAACAAAAATAGTTATGGGACCAAATTGAAACCTTAGTCATAGTATTGGGACCAAAAGTGCACTTAAGCCTATATATATTAAAGACAAACCATAGTTTCATAGTTTTGCCAATGGATAAGTGGAGCTAAATCCTCTGGACTTGAGGATCCATGTATTTTTCTGCATTTAGGCAATTTTGAAAGATAAAATTGTCAAGTCACCTTCAATTCTTCAAATACTGAACTCTGCGTTTCATTTTATTACATTCTCAAAATTGTCTAAATGTAGAGAAATGTATTAATCCTCAATTACAAATGATCCAGCTTCTGGTAAAATATCTTTCAGATTTCTTCAGTATGAACCGGTTTACAAAACGAGCAAATTTGGGTATCATTTTATCAGATTGGAGCACTAAAATTTTTATTAAGGGAATAATTGACAGTGTCAGCAAGATTCAATCAATATGTCAAAATTATTCATCTGTTATCATCATTCAAATGGGTCTCAAGCAGTGTACTTTTCATTCCGCGTAAAAGAAACTCAAGAATTGAGGATCCAAATCCAAATTTATCATCATCCTTCTCACAAATTTTTGGCAATCTCTTGTTCTTCTTTAACTCCATGTACACAATACAATATTCAAGAATTTCAACCTATATTGTGAAATTGTTATATACAATTCCAATCGTTCAAGATGTTCTTCTGTAAGAATTACTTCTCAATCTTCACAAATGCATCATCAGTACTGGACTGGTAAGTGCCGTGACCCAAATTTTACAGCAAGAATTGCAGCCACAATGAGCAATCCTACCGAACATATTAGTGCCTGCAAAATGATAAAAAAATTCTTCAGACAATTATCAAAAGCACAGTGAAATTAGTTGTAAGTAATCTCTCCAGTCTCTAAGAACAACACAATCAGGTCATGCATGTTGGCATCTTATACTGAGAGAAGTAAACTNTCGTTCAAGATGTTCTTCTGTAAGAATTACTTCTCAATCTTCACAAATGCATCATCAGTACTGGACTGGTAAGTGCCGTGACCCAAATTTTACAGCAAGAATTGCAGCCACAATGAGCAATCCTACCGAACATATTAGTGCCTGCAAAATGATAAAAAAAATTCTTCAGACAATTATCAAAAGCACAGTGAAATTAGTTGTAAGTAATCTCTCCAGTCTCTAAGAACACAATCAGGTCATGCATGTTGGCATCTTATACCGAGAGAAGTATACTAAACCAAAAGATGATAAACTATATAATTTTCAAATAGTTTTATGTACATATTAGAAAAAAAGTTAAAATGCATAAAATTCCCTTGAACTTCAATCACTGTACAAAAAAATTCCCTTGACATTTGAAAAGTAATGAAAGACCCCTTGAACTTTTGATTTTGTGCAAATAAAGAATTTTTTAAACTTTCTGATACTATTAATTACAACAATAATTAATTTTAGTTTTGGAACAATGTAAAATGCAACAATAATCACAAAATCATATATAAAAAAATAACTTGATTCTTTTAATGGAAATCTTAACACAAGAGTCTTTTACACAAAATCAAAAATTCAAGGAGTCTTAAATCACTTTTCAAAGTTTAAGGAAGTTTTTTGCACAATGATTAAAGTTAAGGGGAATTTTGTATATTTTAACCCAAAAAAAAAAAAAGAAAACAAATTTTATTATCTCATCAAGATGAAGAGTTGTCTTGAAGCCATATCTTTTTCATGCTCAGACAAATATTGGCAGTGTAATAGCAGAATTGGCTGACACAATAACAAGTTTGCCGTGTTCATTGAAGTAAAGTGAATTTTTCACTGATGGAAGCTTAATTAGTAAACTGGAGTTTCTTCAAGATCTTTTTAGTATGATCCAAGCCAAGCTGAACTTAAATATAACTGCTCTGCTTTAATGCGCTCTTATATGAAAACTCATCTTATTCTAGTGCATTGTATGAGTAAACAGACAGAAATAGAGGGAAAAACAGAGAGGAGAGAAGATGTACAGCAATTGCAGAGGCTCCCAACCCTGGCCGTTCTCTAGGATCCTTCCGGTAGTATTTTCTGAAATAGAGAATCGTCCCAAAGAACCACATAGGAGGGCACAGAAATCCTAAAAGAAATCTGCAATCCAACAAACAAAGGCGTGAGACATGAAGGGAAGAAATTGAGGAAGAAATCCTAAAAGTCAGCGAAAGGTACTCACGAGAACCATCCAATTCCACATCCACGAAACGGAAGGGGCCTGTCATAAATTCCCTGCTGGAAGTCCTCTGAGTCTTTCAGTAGGGTATACTTGCCCTTTTCACGGTCTGTGGTATCCATTGCTTGCCCTGCCATGGCCATAAAACCTGTCAGTGCTCTTGAAGAAAACTTCCAAGAGAAGTTAAATATAAAGAGATAAATTTTCAATAAGCAGCCTAGGAAAAGGAAAACACAATTTTGCACCACTCTCCTCATGTTTTTAACAAGTCAATCCTAGAACTCATCTATTACTAACCCAAGCCTGTACCTTGTTCTCTACACTAGGCAAAAGCCGAAAGGTTAGTTAGTACTCTGAAGACCTTAGTTTTTATTTATATCTGTAACATGCCTTCTTACATGAAAGCTTCATGCTTCATCAGACCCAGTGCTGAAACTTCATTATTAACATGAAAATATGGGTGGAAGGATCTGACTAATGACCACTTGATAAAAGGTTTTGATACTAATAAATCAAGAGTTATTTCAACTTAAATGCTTGAATAGTTAAGTGAAGACACAGGATTTGTTTCATTTAATATCTCTACCAAAGGGATTGTCCTTGTTCGTTAAATCTTACTAAGAAAATAATTAGGCCCTGGGTTCTAACCAAAAGGACCAATGCTAGGGGCTATGAAGGGGCAAGCCTAGTGAAACTTGTTCTTTTTCTGTAAGGAACCCAAAGCTTGTGGAGGGAAATGGAGTGAGCGACAAAAGCAGGTAATTAACTGCCAAATTTGCCATAGTTTGAACAATCACATGTGCTAAAGAAGAGTCCGGAAGACAACATAAATCTTTCAAAGCCATCAACATACCAATCCATTCTTTCGACCAAACCCAATTTGAATAAAGGTTTCATAATCATAATTTATAAATCAGGCAAGTGAACAAGATGAACATTAAGTAACGTATAGTAAACCTTAAGCAGCATATTTTGGATTTCAGGAATATGGCATTGTTAATCAATGAGAGAAGGTATTCACCTTTAAGTATTGAATAATATCGAGATGGCCTCAAAAGATCAAGATGCTTCTCAGAGACTGATCTTACCAATTCAACACTATTTTTCAAATCAATCTTCGATTCCACACTAGGATCTGTAACACGAAAGGTCATCATCACATTGTCGGGCAATTAGTGCATCAAGTTGCATAATTTATTATTAACTTTTACAAGATCTATTAATGTCATGTTCATAAAAGAAAGTTTACAAGTTTGTCAACCTTTGAAGTAGAGGAGAAAAAGAGTATTCCCACAAAAACCGTCCTTTCCATGCTAATTTATTGTGTCTTGGCCCATTTAAAAAAAGCAATGCTTGCTTGAAGCAATTTTATTGAATGAAGGACTACAACAACAACAACGACAATCGAAACCTTTTCCCACTAGACGGGGTCGGCTATATGGATTAGTTGATACCAGTGTGTTATGTCTTTTCATATTTCCACGGTTAGGTCATTAATGATTTTATCATTTTAAACAGTTTAACCAATAGTTTTCTTTGGTTTTCCACTTCCTTGAATTATTGTGCTATCATCTATTTGATTCACTCTGTGTATTGGAACCTCCAAAGGCCTTCTTTATACACGTCTAAATCACCTAAGGCATGTTTAAACTAACTTTTCTATGATAGGCACCACCATAACTTTCTCTCTGATATGCACATTTCTAACCTTATCCTTGTCAAATTTGCCTATGCTTGCAGTCCCAAACCCATAAATAGGAGGGTTGCCTTAGGTGGTCGACAGCCAATGTAAAACTTGTCAATGAATATTGAACGAAGGACTACTCATCACAATTTGGCAAGAAGGAAACATTATATTATACATCTTACCTATGTTTTAGGCCATTTTTTTCTTAGCATGTTGTAACTAAATAATTAATCCTACTCCCACCTACAGCTTTTCTATCATTAAAACCTAAACACACAAATTGTTTGGACAATGAGACTATGTGCGGTGTATCCAGGAAAGTACAGACCAGATTGTTTCCAAATTTCAAATAGCTTCTGCATGCCATTCTGCCATAAATTATTTTCTTGGCATTGTTCGAATAAGTTCTCACACAGTCATACAGACTTATATGAGGTGGACCGACATTTTTGTAGGATTCAATACATGATTTCTTCACATAGAAAGTAGAGGAAGATAACAAAATTATCAGAAGGACATTTATCAATGAATTGATTAGTACCCAATTACCTTTTTCCATGGATTCTGGAGCTAGGTCACCGGCCTAGGCCTTTGGCCGTCCGAAAAATTCTCAAATTTCCTGTTACACAAAATCGAATAGCATCTTAGTTAAAATCATAATTTTCAAGGCCAGCATGCTCCACAGAAGTCAATAGCAACACTAGATCAAAAAATAACTTGCAAGAAACAGGCTTATCAACTTCAAAGCTCAGAACAGGGGTGGAAGATCTCCCCCTTTTACTAACTTTTTTCTGATGACTATCTAATCTAATCTCTTTCAAGAGGCATAAACATAAGAACAAAACTTACAACAAATAGTTTCGCATGTGTTTCTATAAGCTTTTGCAATGAAAGTATAATATCTGGAGAAACCAAAAAACCTAATTGTCGGCTGAAGAAAATATCCAATATAAGCGATTTTGATAGCTATCAACTAGAACCTGCAGAAGGAATCAGTTGCTATGACTTCTGAAAAATTGGGAAATTCTACTTAAAACCAAATTCAAATCAGGATTGCAATAGATTCAAACAACCCTTTCAAAGCATATGACCCAGAGATAAATCTTGAATTTCACTACAACATATATATAAAAAAAATCATAGATAGCAAACACCGACAAGACCGTCTCCCCAATTCACAATTCCAGCTCATATTTGTTCTTCATTCAAATTCTATTACTCCACTCATAAACCCCAGATGGAAGATCAAATACCCATAAGAAAATTTTCTTTAAAAAACACAGAATCAAATAAAAAGCAGAGAACTGATAAAAATTAAACAAATACTCGCCTTTGAAGAAGTCCCACTGATCGGAAAGAGAGAAGGAAGAAAGAGAAAATAATTAAAACAAAAAATTGAAGAATCGAGAGAGAGAGAGAGAGTCGTCGTTTGAATTGCTCGATGAGTCGATGACCTTATTGCTGCTTCGCTTGTAATTTATGTCATTGTGAGAGAAAGAAGACTCTGCTTCAACATTAAACAAGTGAGTGTGAGAGGTTTAGAGAATTGACCAAAGCATTTTCATTTTTGGTCCCTTTGGCTTATTTGTGGGTAAATTGTGGAATGGGAAAAAGAAAGAAAGAAAAAGACAGAAGAGTGTGTAAATTGAAGTGATAATTGTGTAATTAGTGTCTGTAATTTCTAAAAGTAATCGTGTTTTGAATTTGATTATTTCACGCATCCTCTTTGTCTTCATCCACATCTATATGAATGATATAATCACTCTTTTGGACGTTAGGTATGCCCTGTTTGTCAAGGAAAGTAGTTGCTTTTTATTTTTTGGCCAAAGTGCAATATTGGTCCTATAAGTTTGCATGAGTTCCCAGATCAGTCCTATAAGTTTTTTCGTCTCAGATTTGGTCCCATAAGTTTGAAAAATTCTCACCGTTAGTCCTATCGATATTTCCGTTAAATTTTTTCCGTTAATGCTGATGTGGCATNAATATAACGGGATCTGACGTGGCGATAACGGGACACGTCAGCGCATAACGGGACACATCAGCGTCCGTTATGGCCAAGTCAGCATTTTTGTAACGTCAATATGACGGAGGGACCAATTAGTGCAGCGTTTGCAAAATTCGGGGACCGGCTAGTACAATGGGTAAAATTCAGGGACCTATCTGTCAGCGAGTGTATAAATTAGGGACCGGAAAGTTATTTTACTCATTTTAAAATAGATATAAAATGTTTAGTCAAAACCTTATTTTAGTCCTAAAATGTTTACCCTAAATTCTATTTTGGTCCATAATGTTTTTTTCTATTTCATTTTAGTCTTTGATGTTTTCCAAGTTTCAATAGTTCTATTTTAGTTTCTAACTACTTAATGTAGTTATATATCTCTCGCCTCAATTTTGAATATAATGAAATCAAAGCTGAGTTATTTCTTTGCTCAGTTAGGACCATTGACAAACGTGATCAAATCAGACCTTAAAGTGGGTCGCTCATTTTATGATATTAATTATATGTATCTCTTTATAAGTTCAAATGTGACAAAATCAAAGTTATGAGTTATTCTTGACGAATTCTTTCTCTTTCTTGTTGTGGTCGTTAGCAAACGAGATCAACTAATACTCAGAAAGTTGGTATCAGTGTTTTGATCAAACTTGCTTTCAGAATTTTATTTGACCTTGTTTGTTGATAGTTCTATTTGGACAGAGAAAAAACACGTTAAGAGCAACTCATAACTATTTTCTTTTGCATTCGGATTTGAATTAAGATAACTATGACCAACTTCATAAAACAAGTGACCAAATTTTAGACTCGATTTCATACCTAATTTAACCTTGTTTTGCTAATGGCTTCAATTAGGAGGAGAAAGAACTAGCAAAGAGAAATTTATGACTTTGAGTTCATGACATCTGAACTTAAAACAATATATATATATATATTCAATAATTAGGAACCAATTGTGAAACTTATTAAGGGTCAAAATGAAATTGTTGAGAAATATTAAGGACCAAAACATATTAAAAAAATATAAAATTCTAAAATAGAATTTTGGATAAACATTAGGGACCAAAATAAGATTTGACCAAAATATTTTTAATTAACATATATAATATTTTAAATGTTTTAGCTAATTATAATATTTTTTCCCTAAAACTTGAATGTGCCACCTAATATTAGACAATACCTAAATAATTATACCAATATAGAGCTGTCTTTTTCCTTTTTAGTTCTGGTGCCGTCAACTTTATATGGATGGTACGTAGAGAGAAAGATCATATCATGATAATTAATTCATACACTGTAATTATTTTTAAAAGAAAAAATTCTATTCTTCATCTAAAAATCTAATGAATGCAATATAAAAAGAAATATACGAACCAACATCCTATTTAACAAATTAAGTTATATATATATATATATATCAACATGTATGAAAAGAAAATAATAAAAGAGGTGATGAGTTTATGTGTGATGAAGAACATAATGGGCCTCCCACCATGTACAAGGAAAAGGTGCTGGCTTTTGATCAATTTCGTGCCTATGTTAAAGGGCCGAAATTGGGATCCATTGTAAATTATGAAGTCCACATTGAATAGATGAAGGTCCATTGTGATTTGTGAATTATGAAGTGTCACATTAAATGTAAAAGGGTGATTTTGGTTCTAAATATATGTTTTAATATTTATTTTAGTTCTTTATGTTTTAAATATTCAAATTGTCTTAAATGGGAGTAAAATATTTTATTTTGGTCCTAAATATTAGTAAAATATTTCATTTTGGTCTTAAACTATTGTATTTGGTCATATTTCTCTCGTCTCTCATTTCAAGCTCAAAGGACTTGTTAAGAGAAATTCGTAGTTTTGAATCTATCACATTTGAATTTGAAACAAGAGAGATATGATCAATTTTGCTTGTTTGACTATGAACCGAGTGGTATACTTTTAAGATCGATTTAACCTCGTTTGCTGACAGCCCCAACTGAATTGAGAAAGTATTCTTTAATAATAATACGTAGCTCTAAATTCGTCAAGTTTGAATTTGAAACGAGTCATATTCAATAGTTTGAGACCAAAATGAAACATTTTGTCAACTTTTAAGACTAATTTGAACATTTTGAAACATAAGAGGAGAGTTTTAGATTAGGTCAAAGGTTTATTTTGATCCTAAACGTATGTCTTAATATTCATTTTGGTTCATTATGTTTCAAAATATTCAAATTGGTCCTAAATGTTAGCAAAATGATTCATTTTGGTCCTAAATATTGGTAAAATGTTTCATTTTGGTCCCAAATTATTGAATTTGGTCATATTTCTCTCGTTCCTCATTTCAAGTTCAAAGGACTTGTTAAGAGGAACTCGTAGCTCTGAACTCGTCGCATTCGAATTTGAAACGAGAGAGATATAATCAACTTTACTTATTTGACCATGAAACGAGATGTCTACTTTTAGGACCGATCTGGCTTCATTTGCTGACGACCCCAACTAGATAGAGAAAGTACTATTCGAAAACAATACGTAGTTCTAAACTCGTCATGTTTGAATTTGAAACAAGTCATATTCAATAGTTTAGGACCAAAATGAAACATTTTGCAAACATTTAGGACCAATTTGAACATTTTGAAACATAATGGACCAAAATGAACATTAAGGTATACATTTAGGATCAAAATGACCCGTTAACGTTTAGATTATTTATGAAGAATCCAAAAGTACATCATTTGTTGTGCATCAAAATATTATAACAAAGTCTGGATGCGTTAATTTTGTAACTATGTGTTAATATTTTTGAAGAGTTTTTGTTCTATCCAGTTGAAACAATTACCAAATGAGTTCAAAATATGAAAATAACATTCCGAAAATTAGTTTGAGACTAGTTTGAAAAATTATTTAAATATATAAGATTAATATAAAATAAATGAAACATTAAAGACAAATTAAAACTTACCCCATATATTTAAGACCAATGTGAAGTTTTAACCCAAAATCAAATTTACCAAGATCATGTCACAATCAAAAATCAAGAAATTATTTATTATTCAAGTCTTGCCAACAATATAAGATTGTGTGGCATCCAGGTCCCTCTGGAACGCCACGTTCCAGAACACACCACACACCACACATAGACACGTCTCCTTCTTTCTACTCTCGTCTTCTTCTTCTTTCTCACTCACACACTGTCTGATCTCGTTTTCTTATTTAACCATTCTCTCCAACAAAGTGAGGTAAAGTGGTTTTCAATTTTCAGATTTCTCGGATTATTTGGGTGTGAAAATATGGGGGAAGAAGCAAACGGGTTTAATCACCATCTTCAAGATGAAAGCAACGATGATCAGAGTCTTGAATTCGACATTTACCCTCTCAGTGGTTACTACTTTGGGTCGAAAGATGCCATTCCATTCAAGGACGAGACGTTAGCTGATCGTGTTCAGAGGATGAAATCGAAGTTCGTTTTTACTTATTTATATTACTTTTTTTTAATCTCTTGTCTTTCTTTCTTTGATTTATACCATTATGATCTGAACTCTTGTATTGTTGTTTTAATTCTCTTTCTCTTATTAGCTATTCTGCTCATGGACTACGAACTTGTGTGGAAGCCGTTTTACTGGTTCGTTCTTCGCGACTTCTTTCTCACATAATATGCTGAGTTCTCGTATACTTGGTAATTTAGTATATATATATTTATAATTAGGTTTCTCGGAGCTTGAAAATTTAGACTACCTTTGTGCTTGACTATAAGCACTTAGAACTGTCTTTTTTAGGATTTAAAATTGTTGTTATTGGGGCTATATATGCAGATATTGAATATGTTAGAACTCAGAAGCACAAATTAAAATGTTCCTGAGCCTTTTACTTAATATAAACATTTCTCAGTCCACAGTGTCCTTGTGAAATTTGATTTCAGCACAAAGTAATAGTCCTAGTGAGGGGGAATATGAAGTATTTGTTCAAACATAACTTTAGGCAACTCCTTGCAAGCATTAATTTGGACTGTTGATAAAGGATCAAAGGTGGATGAAATATTTTTCATCTGCCCGAGACCTCTCTCATTTAGTTGCTAATTTCAAGAGTCATTTATGTTCTTTAGCTGAATTTATCGTCTTCTTTCTCATTTTGCCTGATTTTGCTATCGAGGCATTTGTTAGCTTAATTTGTAGGTTCTTTCTTCTATTCTTTGGGAGGGGGAAGGGAGGAAGTTGGGTCGAGCATTTTACTTGAATCAGAAAACAAGATAGATATAGGTACTATGAGAATAAATGGGATATTTCAAATGCAATAACACAAAAAGGTTTTTACCCACTAAACTTGTGAGTGACTGGAACCAATATTTACTTTTCAAATCTTTGTAGATTCCACACCTCATTGAATTCTTTTGATCTTGGTGATTTTGGATTTGGGCTATTACTAGCTGATCACTTCATTGCCATCTCCTGAATCCTGATGTCATGGTGTGATCAAATGCTATAAGAATAGAGCAATCTGTATATTTTTCCATATAATGGGTTCTCTTTCAAGATCATCTTCAATTGTCTCTTCTGCTATGGGAAGCCATGCTGCCATAAATCAAAATCTGACCAAGATAGATCATCCTGATGTTTATGGGATATTTTTTCTTTCTGTGTCCTGTTCCAAACTTCTAATGGCTGGTTAACATGGCAGTATTCATGTTAAAGATTGATATTAGGGAAGGCATGATTGTTAAAGTATGCATGAAGTTTTTCTTCATACTCTTCATCTTTCTTATTGGTCCTTCGGTTTTTCCACTGGATTGCTTGATATGTGTCAAAATTTGGAATTGTGAGTCTAAACTCTGAACTTTTCTTGGACTAGGTTGAGTTGTTCAAACATCCACACTTGCTGTTGTTGCAAGTAAGAAATTCTATCTTCAAACTCCCAGGTGGCCGCCTTAGACCAGGTGAATCAGGTACTGATCAGGCTGTCAAACATGAAATTAGAGAGTTAAAAGCACTATGTTTCCTTAGGTTTTGCTGAAGCCAGCGTATTATGAATTTCCAGACATTGATGGATTGAAGCGTAAGCTGTCAAGGAAGCTTTCTGTTAATGAAGACGGCGATGGGACTGAATGGAAGGTATTGATTATTGAACTTCTATTTTTTTCTGGAGAAAATTAACTTTTTAGTCCTCAAATTTATCCTAAAACTACGATTTAGTTTTCAGATATAGGAAAAATATGTTTTGGTCATTAATCTTTTTACAAGGATTAAATAGTCAACTCTTATAAAATAAATCAAGGTCCAAAAAGTGTATTTTCAAAATTCAAGGACTAAATGATAATTTTAGGACAAATTTAGAGACCAAAAATAGGTTTACTTTTTTCTCTTTTGTCACACTAACCTACTGCGTATGGAGATGCTGAACTGTTAATTTTATTGATTTAGGTGGAGGAATGCCTTGGAATGTGGTGGAAGCCTGACTTTGAAACTTTACTATATCCCTACTTGCCACCTAATGTGAAGAGTCCAAAGGTACATCAAATTGAATGCTTTCTTACAAGGTTTCTGATGAAAAATGTGCTATTCTCTCACTTCTTCTTTATTGCATAGGAGTGTACCAAACTCTTCCTTGTAAAGTTACCAGAGTCTCGAAAGTTCATCGTGCCCAAAAATCTAAGATTGCTCGCAGTGCCATTGTGTCAAGTTCATGAAAATCACAAGGTATGAATTTCCATCAGACTCTGAAAATGTTCGAGACTTTCAATTTTTGGGTATTCCTTGAGACTACAAGTTATCTTTAATATTTGCAATTAGCACATGTGGCTAAATGGCTAATCATAAGATGACCACAGCAACACACACACATGTTTGAGTATGACAATCCCAATTTTCTGATGTCCTTTTCTCTGTAGTTATTAAAACTTTAGATTTTGTGGTTTACACAATTTGGTAGACATGATCGTTTTCACCTATCAAAGTGCTTCAATTTGTGGTCCCTTGAATTGATTGTGGTGATGATTTGACGTTTGTTGCATTGGATACAAAGTGTACTACTCTCTTGAAAGCTATAATGCTCAATGAAATTGGTTCTGATTTATTTATTTATTGTCTCCTCCTGTGTCTGAAGCGTGTCCATGGTTGAGACAATAAGTTGAACATTCTCATTAAATCATTCATTCATGGACACTTGAGAAGAATTTGTTGTTGTTTTTCTTGTTGTTGTTCTTTGTTGTTCATGGTTGTTTCATAGTTACCTAGAATGTTGAATTGACGTGTTTACTTGGGCATTTTGCAGACATATGGGACTATCATATCAGGGGTCCCGCAGTTGCTCTCAAAATACTCTTTCAACATGATGGAATACTAAATATCGAGGAAATTTATTTTTAGTCTTTGAATTTGTTTCAAAACTTTATTTTAGTTCTTTGATATTAAAAATATGTTTTTTAATTCTTTTTTTTTTATATATAAACGTCAATGATTTAATCCCTGAACTGTTCTTTGTGGGGATTAAATAATTGATGTTTGTAAAAGAAGTAATTAATTAAAAAGTATATTTATAAATATCTAAGGATTAAATTGTAGTTTTGAGATAAATTTAAAGGTTGAAAAATATGTTTTCTCCTAACTCCAATATATGTGTACCTTGCTCACTGGGTCTGTGTGCAAGGCCTTGTATATATATAATACACACACTGTAGTCTATATGCGAGAATGATATTGTAATGTTGAAAACAGAGTTATTTATGGTGTTTAATGGCTGATATTTGATTTTCTTTTTTCTTCTTAGATTGATCATTTATCACTCAGTTGTTAGTGAAGAGGGATTCTTTTTTCCCCTTTGTCAGCGGCGTCTCTTCTTCCATACTGTTGACGGTGGGAGCTTTCTAAAGCTCTCGGAGGTTCGTCAAGTTTCGAATCTCCGAAGGTATCGTGCCGGCGAGCTCATTGCCGGAGATAGCCAAGTACTATAATCGCTCCCCCCGTCCGTACTCTGGCGAGATTTGACCGGCGAAGAAATTCCCTCCAGATGCAAATGCCGGAGATTCGGCATCTGCGTGACAACAAGCGGGAGTTCTCCGGTCATGTTGTTGTTGTAAAGGTTGAGGAGTGAACTGAATCCATGGCCACCGCCGACGAAGAGGAAGAAAATGTGAACGGAATCCATGGCCGCTACCACTGAAGAGGAAGAAGAGACGAAGAGGTATGTATGTATTGTATGGAAGAAGATGGCCGCCGCCGATCAAGGGGGAGAAGAGACGAAGAGTACGAAGAAGAAGAAGGTTTTTTGTTTTGTGTTTTTTTGGGCAAATTCAGTAAAACCCCAGTTTGTTTCTTTTTTATTGCGTTTTGGCCCTATTATAAGAGAAATGGACCTTAATATAAAAAATAAAAATTTTTGTGATGAAAGTTAGTTTTTCCATTTTTTTAACGGAAAAATGGATTGAAAATGTTAGAGGGACCAACTTTGACAAGTTTTGGATAACTGAGGTTCCAATATGGAATAAAAAATAACTGAGAGACCTATTTAGAACAATGAGCATAACAGAGGGACCAAAATAGGACTTTGGCCTTAGATTTAAAGATTTTATTTTTTGGATTAATGTGGATGTCCGCCGTGTCTATTTTTCATAGGTTAGAATTCCATAGACTTAATTTTGCTAACTTTATTTAAGTATGATAAATCGGTATTGTTAGTAAGCACTCTGACAAAAACTATAAATAGCTTATTATTTTGTAAAAACCACTCTAACTAACATTTGAAGATGAACCCAAAAGGAGAATATGGCCTCCTATTAATTATAATATGTTAAAAGTTTATATACATTCTAGTTTAGTTGGAACTGTCATCCTTTCAAGAGGTTGCAGATGGATGAAAAACTCAAATACAAAGTAGGGTATTGCTTAAATAAACACTAATGATTTTTTCACCGTTAATTATTAAGTGTATGGTGGGAGCTATTTTTTTTCTTTTTATTTGAAATTGAAATAAAAAAAAAAAAGAGAAACAAACTGCTTGCTTCTCTCCTGTTCTTACGACCAAAAAATAGAAAAGTACATAAAAGCTGTCTTAAAAGTTCAAAGAAATATCTTTCCCAATCATGCAAAACATTACTCAATTTTGTTCTCAATTTGTTAACTTGGATACAGTGTTGTCATAACCGAACCGGACAAAGACTCGGACAAGTGTTCGGTTCACGGTCGGATCGATTGAATTGGTCGGACCGGATGTTTGGACCGGAGGACGCAATAAATAATTATTTTTAATATATTAAATATAAACCTCTATTTTTTTTTTGGGTCTAAGAGATGCATTAAATCTATTAATTTATTAGATAAGTAAAACAATTGGTAAGAGAAAGCTAATAAAGCCTCACAGTTGGGATGGTAAATGTGCTGGGAGTGTGAAGAAAGGGCATGGGTTTGATCCCTACAAGGTTCAAAATGATTTTTTGTAAAAAAAATTGAGAACCACCGGTCCGGTCCAGCGGTTGGATCCGGTTTTCCGGTTCTTGGCCGGTTATTTCCGGTCCAATTCGGTCCAACCATCATTCCGGTTCAAATGGTTGAACCAACTCGCTTGTGTCTTCGGGTAGCGGTCCAACCGGTCCGACCGGCCGGTCCGATCCGGTTTTCACATCACTGCTTGGATATCTATTTTTTTTTTTTTT
>QANZ01051705.1:15000-74828 GCA_003254925.1 Chamaecrista fasciculata | reverse complement strand
AAATATTAAGGTAATATTTTAATTATAAATTCAAGTCTTAAAATAATTATATTATCAGAATATCTTGATTTTAGGAATAATTAAATCACCAAATTTTTGTCTATATATATATGGGCAAGTCGACTTGCCCAAGTAAGCAAGTACAACCCTAGTTTTGATTTTCTTCCTCCTTGAAGAGAGAGAGAAAATCGCACCTTTGCACCCAAGAGAGAGAAAATTCGACTTTTCTCTAAGAGTTAGGGAAAATCGATCAAGCTCCATAATTAGGGTTTGTGAGAGAAGAAAAGGCAAGAAGGAGTTTTTGTGGGGGGTTTCTTCTAAGCGCCACCTCAATTGCTGTTTCAAGAAGGAGTTCTTGAGTTCAGAGGTCTGTAGATTGGTCCCTAGTTCTTTTGGAGAAAAGAACTGAAGACTAGCACCTCGGTGTTCAAAGAAATTGTTCGTGTGGATTACTGGCAGAGGGAGAACGCTGGGAGTGGGCTCCTTGGACACGCCTTGTTCAACCATCAGATTGAAACTCGTGAGGTATAGCACTATCTAAAAGTTTTAAATTCTGCTAGCGGATCCATTCGAGAATTCTAGGACCTAGGCGTTTTATTTTATCGTTTTATCTTTGCTTCCGCTGCTTTAGGCGCCTAGGATTCCCAACAATACCCTGGGCAACATCAGGCGTTGCACTGCCTCGAGCAATATCTGCAGTAGCAAGCAATCCTGGACCCGGTTCTTTACCCGGCATAGAAGGAGACCCCTCCACTATAACTCCCCTCGCCAGCGAGATATCTACCGCCACTCTGACAAGCATATTTTTCAAACTAAGCTTACCTCCAAAAGACCCAGCTATCTTAGTTGGGTCGGAAGGACGAGGCGGACACTTCTCCAAAGGACGCACACGGTCCACAATCTCGCCATTGGACACCTCCTTCAAAGGACACAAGTCATCCAAGCCATTGGTCGCACCCGGATTGTAATGAATGACCTGCCGGACCCCGTTGAACCCCTTCTCATAAAAGCAGCGACCCTCCAACTGTAGCTGAGCCCTCTCCAGCTCCAAGGTGTCATCCAATCGCTTTGTCATAGCATCCAAAGAAATGCTATGAGTGGTAGTCATACAACCCATCGAGGCCTGGTGCTTCTCCTCGATGGCAGCGGAATGCTCACGACGTAGAGCATCCATCTCCAACAACCATTGGCCCCGCTGAAACTCCACATCCTTAGCATGCTCAGCTCTCAACCGAGAAACCTCCTCGACAAACTTTGTCTTCAGGGAAGCCGCATCCTCCGCCACCTTGCGCTCCAACTCCTTTCTTTCCTTCACAACCTCCACCAACAAGATCTTCGATACTGACTGCTCAACGTTCCACTGATCTTCCATCACGCACTTCTCCCTCTGAAGACTGTCGGTGGAAGACTCATACCTATCAATGAGCTTCTGAAGAGCTTGGTCGTGCTCTTCATCCTTCGCCTTTAATAACTCCTCAACTCACGGAGCTTCCAAAGCACGAGCTTCCTCCAATTCCTTAAAAAACCCATCCCGTTCCTCGGACAGACTCATAACCTGCGTCTCCAACAAACCAAAAGCTCCTCAGCAGCGGCTAATTTCGCTTTACATGAGCGCAATTCCCCGGCCGTAAACCGGCGAGTCTCCTCATATTGCCTGTACATCATGACAGTCCGACGACTCGACTCCAAACTGTGTTTCACGGCATCTGACGCGAGGTTGCGAGGCTGCATGCCTATCATCTCATCCATACAAACTTTTCCTTCACGAGTATAGGATGATTCCATGAAGAGGAAAGGATTAAAATCACTGTGAAGGATGTCTGCCGGAAGCATACCCGCCTCAGCAGCCTAAACCGGATACCGAGGATCTACAAACTCGACGGGATTGCTTTTAGCCACCCTCCCCGAACCAACAACACCCTCAGCCACGCCGCCAACATCAAGAGTTGCCGCAAGCCCCCCCCCCCGGTGGTTGACGCAACAGAAACAACAGCCGCAGGCACCAACTCACCGCCTACTGGCACTTCATCACTACCTGCAAGCAACCCCTCACCACCTGCAGGCAACCCCCCACCACCTGCAGCCACCTTCTCGCTGCCTACTGCACCACAAAGCAACTCATTCACGGTCAAAAGATCATCCTCCAATGAGTCGTCACTACCCGACGAAGAACTTCCAAGATCTATAGTATCATTCCCCGCCGTAACCAGAGTAGACCCAGGCATTGTCCCTAAACTAGGTCCACCCTCAAGAGCAGTAGGACTATCCACAGCCCCCCTTGGAGCAGAAAAATACCGCGAAGATGGTTTACGTTTCAAGACCAAACTCGCATCCTCCTCCCTGTATCCTCTTCGTCATCATACAACTGCAACCTACGCTTCTTAGAAGGTGGCTCAGTCTCATCCGGGGATCTCCGCGCCATGGGAGAACTATAGACAGTACGTGACGGCAGAGCGGGCACAGCTACGGTCACAGAGGGGTCCGACGGCGATGACGTGGTCTTGCCGAGCGGACTCCTAACAACTCCCTGTTGGAGATTGTGCCCTAGGGCCAATCATTTTATAGATTTGTTGAGAACATATCAATTATTTTATGGAGATAAATTAATGGTTATCATATTATTAGCATGTTTACTATGATAACAGTCCGTGATTAATTATGAGATAATTGATCTAAACCGTCCCTGGTCGCTCATTCAAGTGGGAACTTGAAATGAACTAAGACCAGCACGACCTCGGTGCATAGAGATGCATACACTAGATGTTGGTACGAGAGTCATGGTGCAATTACGTAAGGGGTTACGAGTTGCTGGACATGNATAGCGCCTTGGTCATCAAGGAACCCTTCACAGAAAAGGAAATTACGTGGGAGCCAAGGATCACAATCAGATCGGCCAGGATCACAATCAAGCATCCAGGCATTTATGGCAAGATCACAACAGATTTCCCTCAGCCAGTATAAAAGGTTAAACCTTCACACTGAAAAAACGGTACGCTCTCTACTCAGTCAATTGAGATTATCGAGCTCATAACCCTTACTAACTTAAGCATCGGAGGTGAATCGCAGGGCCACCCTATGTGTTCATCGTCTTGCAGGTAACCTTGAACCCAGAGTTGCCTCATCTGAACCAGGTAATGACCCCCGGCCAGAACCTAGTTCATCAGTAAAGTTGATTTTGTATTTTAGATTTTATAATTTTAGATAAAACGTAAAATTAGTCTCATGACTTTTTTACTAGATTTATATTTCTCTTAGCTCTTTTTGTGTATTTTAAAAAAGTTTGGCTAAAGTGCACTTTTGGTCCTATAACTTTTGTTTAGGTCTCAATTTGGTCCTATAACTTTTTTTGTTGCACTTTTGGTCCATATCTTTTGCTCAAGTTGCAGATTTGGTCCCGTATTACACTCTCCGTCCTTTATATTTTGCTCAGGTTGCATATTTAGTCTCATATCTTTTGGTCAAGTTGTAGAATTGGTCTCATATTTTTGGGTCAGGTGCAGAATTGGTCTCGTATTTTAAGATCAGGTAGGACTGACGGTGAAAATTTTTACAAAGATATAGGACCAATTCTGCAACTCGACCAAAAGATATGGAACCAAAATTGATACGGGACCAAATTTGCAACTTTCTACAAAGATATGGGACCAAAAGTGCAACAAAAAAAGTTTTGGGACCAAAATGAAACCTGAGCAAAAGTTATGGAACTAAAAGTGCACTTTAACCAAAAAGTTTTATATCTCTTACTCTCTTAGTTAGGTTATAAAATTGATTTTTTATTTTTATAAAAAATCTTATCATTGATTTGACTTGATTCAAAGATATAATAAGATCAATTCTACACCTAATTTATGACATGAGACAAATGGATCCTCTAGCGTTCCTTTCTCTACATTTCTTGTGGAGTATGAAAAAGAAAGGAAGAGAAAAGAAGAGAAAGAAAGAAAAAAAAATATAAATTTATATATTTTTATTTCATGAATTTTAAATTTTATCTCTCTTCTTCTTCTTTTCTCTCTCTAACTCCACAAAAAAATGTAGAGAAAAGAACTATAAAAGATCCAAACTCCAAATTTATAACAAAAAAAAATAGATGAGATTGATCCTATATCTAACTCAAAAATACAAAACTAAAAGTATAAAAATAAAAATATAAAATCAAATTGAAAAGGGGACCAAATACTATATATATATCTTTCATTTTTATCTATTAAGGAATTGAAATTTTTTTTATTATTATTAAATTATTTTAAAATTCAAATTTATTTTTTTAAAATAAGTAAATAACTATAAACAATTTGTTGTAATTATATAAAAAATCTATCACGTACTCCCTCTGATTCTATATATCTGGTGTTTAAGGTTTCTACACA
The DNA here is from genome assembly GCA_003254925.1 of Chamaecrista fasciculata. Lineage (NCBI taxonomy): Eukaryota > Viridiplantae > Streptophyta > Magnoliopsida > Fabales > Fabaceae > Chamaecrista > Chamaecrista fasciculata. The sequence goes on along the minus strand of QANZ01051705.1, from coordinate 70,458 downwards.
CAGATTAAGGAAATGATTAGCCATAATAGAATGAAGAGAAAAATGAAGTAAAATGACTAAACTATCCCTATTAAATTACTTGGAAAATGTTTATACATTTATGACTAAATTATATTTACTTGAATTTATAAAATATCATATTTTGAAACAAAATTGATTTTCTAAAACACCAAATATATATATAGAACCGGAGGGAGTAACTATAAGTTTTAACTTTTAATTACAATTTTTTATAACACTGCAAAATATTTTCTATCGTACAACGCAAGCATCAATTCAAATCTTTTCGTCGGATACGTTTTTAATCATGATGGGCAATATTATTTGATGGGTGATTAGTGATTTGATAGAGGCAAAGAGCCCACTATTGTCAGCTATACAGTAAATCATTTAATGATAAGTCATAAGATTTTTCTAAATAAGGATTAAATGAACAATTTAATTTTTAAATTTGTTACGATATAATTATGATTAATTGAATTAATAAACTATGAACTCAATTCAAATGCAATAGTATATTCATTTCTAATAATATTATTAAATATAATATTAACAAAATTTAATATCACATTAAATATATGATTAACTTTTAAATAATATCTCTAGTAAATTGATAATAATTATCATATTTTTAAAATTAATGCTTTGTTTAAGAGTTCATTCTATTTGATCTTCATGTCATTTTATAGAAAAATGACGGTTTATTCTTGTTTTTTTTTTAAATCAATTATTTCAAACAAAATTTTATTTAGTATTAAATTGTTAATACACAAATTATTACAAATATTTATAGTTACTTATACTATAATATAAATATATATAAAAAATAGGATTTATCTAACATGTGCCCTTAGAGCACATTTTAAGGTTTCTTTTGATTGGTTAGTAGACCATCTCATATCTTGAAATTTACGAAAATTCATTTAAAAGATAATTTTTAATGGGCACATGTTAGGATGACCCAAAAAAATATTAGCTAAATAATAATTTTTAACACTTCTTAACATGAAATACAGATTAGTCGTAAATCTGGAAAATGAAATACAGTTTAGTCCTAAAACAGTGTGGTTCGATGGTGAGAAGATAAACTTTACAGAATTTTTTCAAAAATTACAAAATGACCCCAATAGTTTCAAAATTTTTTTAAAAAAAAGTCCCTAGATCATGATATTTGAGGACTAAAATAAAAATTACAAAACTTTTTGGGGTCAAAATGTAATTTTGGAAAATAGAAAAAAGTTACATATCAGTCCTAAATCTAGAAAATAAATGCAATTTAGTCCTACCCATATTCAAATACAACTACTTAAATGAAATTTTGAAAGTAAACTTGATATTTAGTTTATCTAAGTAATTCAATAAATTACTAAAATATTTATTTTTTATGAACTAAATAAGTTTACTTTGAAGAATATTTGAAGAATGTTTTGAAGAATATTCCCATTAATTAATTTACAAATTAAATAATTAATATTTAGTTTCACTAAGTAATTCAATAAATTATTAAAATATTTATTTTTTATGAAATTATAATAAAACTATAATTTTTTCATGCAAGTTATTCAGGAAGTTATGATAATAAAATATGATAACCTAACTATAATATTTTATCTTTAAAATACATAATTACAATTGGTGATTTAATTTCAATTGGTATATTTAATAAAATAATTAAATTAATCATGATCATATATTGTAGAAAATCAATCTTATTATAATGTGCCCCAAAGACTATTTTGAAAAATATAAAAGTTTCTTGACCTTAAATGGAAGATAAATCAAACAATAGAGATACATAGTTGCTTTTTGTGTCTCAAGGACCAATCTGATAAAGACGAAAAACATTTGAGTTCAATGTGTGATTAATTAAGGACTTGGTTGAGAGAAGTTTTATGAGAAAGGGAAGATTTTGATTCATCAAAACTCTAAGGATCTTTCTGCAATTTCTTTTTTAATAACTCTTTAGTTATTGAAATGAAATTGTAGAAATCTTCATCAATTCTTTTAGTTTGTTGTGTTTTGATTCGTTTTACCAAAGGGGGAGGCCCTAAACGCACAAAAGAAATCTTGTTAAAGAGTGAAATATGGTTTAAGCAGCAATTGAAACTAACAGATAAGATGTAGTAGAAATCGACGGCTAAGATTGAGTCCGTCAGCACTTTTTGTTAAATCTTGACGGAAAATAACCACAGGATACCAAAGTGCCAAATTTCGTCTTTTAGGGTACGGAAGTGGATTCGGTCCTAACCACAGAGTACCAAAGTGCATTTTACCCTTATTTCTTATTATGACCTTGTAATATAATACTTTGGAGTAAGAAATAATAATTGATAGAGGTATAATTTTCAAAAATAAATTGTATAACTAGAACATACTCATCGCAACGAATCTAACAAAATAAAATTTGTCAAGAAATTATATTTCTAGAATTTTGTGTTTTTAAAGACTCATTTGAAGAGATTTAAATATTTCTGGATGTTTTAGTAAGGCAAAACACCATTTCGTACCCCTAACGTTTGCAGTGATTTTCAGTTATGCCCCTAACGTTTCATTTTGTTCAGGCGTGCCCTCAATGTGAAACTAACGTTTCAATTATGCCCCTAATTTTGACTCAATGCCCATGTGACAAGTTTTTTTTACTTATGTGTCATTTTTTTTGTCTGACTTGAATATGTGGCATGATGACTGGACATTCCTATTTTTTTTTTCCACCGTGGCATGATGACTGGATTTACATTTTTGAATATAAAAATTGAGTAAACTAGAAAATCAGTCCCTGGATTTACATTTTTCATCATCTTCATTCATTTTAGTCCCAAATCTTCAAAATAAAATTGTAAAGTGTCCCAAAACTCTTCCAAACATTTCAATTTAGTCCTTAAAAGTATTAAAAACTCTAAAACCTAAACTCTAAATTTAGTCCTTAAAAGTATTAAAACCCTAAAACCCTAAACCCTAAAAAATCTAATTTGAGCAATTTAGTTTTGAGGTTTAGAGTTTAGGTTTTAGGGTTTTTAATACTTTTAAGGACTAAATTGAAATGTTTGGAAGAGTTTTGGGACATTTTACAATTTTATTTTGAAGATTTGGGACTAAAATGAATGAAGATGATGAAAAATGTAAATCCAGGGACTGATTTGCTAGTTTACTCAATTTTTATGTTCAAAAATGTAAATCCAGTCATCATGCCACGGTGGAAAAAAAAAATAGGAATGTCCGGTCATCATGCCACATATTCAAGTCAGACAAAAAAAATTGACACATAAATAAAAAAAATTGCCACATGGGCATTGAGTCAAAATTGGGGGCATAATTGAAACGTTAGTTTCACATTGAGGGCACGCCTGAACAAAATGAAACGTTAGGGGCATAACTGAAAATCACTGCAAACGTTAGGGGCACGAAAGGGTGTTTTGCCTTTAAGTAATTTCAACCTATTTTTTTTACATTAAAATTGTCTTTTATCCTTAAAAGTTTGTTAAAATTACAAAATAATCCCAAAAATTCCAAGTTTCATGAGTTTTCTAACAGAATTAAAGCTTAGGATATCATTTACCAAAAAAAAAAACTTAGGATATCAAAGTGTTAACGGATAATACCATAGGGTACCAAAATGCCACTTTTTAAAACTACTGGGTATCAAAGTAGAATAAGGCCAAATTACAGGGTACTAAATTGTAATTTTTGGGAGTTAAAAACATGTCCTAAGTTTTTTTAAAAAAATAATATAAAAAATAAAAAACCTAATTATAGTGCATACATTTTTACTTTTGGGTAAAAAAAAATATTTTGTATAAATGGGTTTCATTGGCCCAAAATTAACGGATGTCATTCAAGTCCAACACAAGAAAGCCCAATAATGAGTTTGCTCTGGGAACTATGCTCAATATTGGGTTTCTCCAAGTGTGAGCCCATCGTGAATATTAGATTGTGTAATTTATTTTTTATCTTAGAAAGACCCCTTAAATTAAATAAGACATACCCTCGTTTTTTTTTTGGCCAAACAGATAAGACATACGCTCTTACTAAATATAAAAACTTGACTTATTGTTTTTCGCCACAAAATTTGACTTATTATTATGCATAAAATGGTCATGTTAAGATTAACTACAAAATCTTATAGGTCTTTTCTTTAGTAAATTGTTATATATTTTATTTCTCTTTTGGGATATTTATGGCTATCACTTATTCACTTGTTAGCCTTTATGACCCTTTCTCTTCGTCCTTTCTTTTCATTTGTGAGAAATATAAATGAACCAATGAGAAATTTCACTGATAAATCATCAACATATACGAGAGTTATGTAGAAGAGGCATGTTTTTACAATGAGATTTTTTTTTTAATTTTACAAAAGCACCTACTTTGTCCCTATTTTTTATTTATGATCAATTTAATTTTTATTGTTTTATATTTTTTAATCAATTTTATCATATATTTTTATTTTAGTCTAATATCAACCACAAGTTTTACACGTGGGCCGATGGCATACAATGTAAAATTAATAGAAAAGAACTCAAATCTTAATTCATATTGAAAAATATGATGAAGTCTATTGTTAATTTATTGAAAAAAAAATTATAAATAAAATTGATCAAAATGTAAAATATTAATGATGAAATTAACAATTAGTGTAAAGTTTAAGGACAAAAAATATGCATTTGTTTTTTTTTTTCAATGTCTATCCAGTCTATCAAATAAAGTTTTACTCCAATTAATTTAAACTTGAACAACTACATTTATAAAGTTTCAAATATATAAAACTTTATTTTAAGGGTAATGCTAACAAGTGCCCTAAGGGCACTTAACGCCCTAAGGGAACTTGTTAAGATGCATTAATTGCACTCTAAAAATAGAATTTTCTATTTTGAAAATGCAAATTTACTTCGGAATTTTAAAGAAGCAATAATGCACCTCAGAATTTATTTCAGAATTTTCATGTAAAGAGACAAAGAGTTATTGATTCTTTAAAATTCTGAGATAAATTTGTATTTTCAAAATAGAATTTCTACAGTGCAATTAATGCACCCCTAAGGGCACGTGTTAGCATTACCCTTATTTTAAATGATATTAAACTACTCCCTCCGGTTCTGAATATTTGTTGTTTTGGAGGACTTTTTTTATTCCAAAGTATCTGATATTTTATAAATTCAAGAGAACATTAATTATTTTTTTATCATTCTATCCCTATTAAGGTAAATGAATAAACATTTTCCAAGTAATTTAATAGGGATAGTTTAATCTTTTTATCTCATTTTTCTCTTCATTTTAGGTGAGCTAATCATTTCTTTGGTCTATGTGCACTTACTTTAAACATCAGATATATAGAACCGGAGGGAGTATTTCTTAACTACTTGAAGTCTTGAACTAATTCTTACTTAGTAAAGAGATCTCTCTTAATAAGGCAACCATTTAAATTCAGACACTTTATTTTTATACTCATTAATTAGTATTTTTATAAACAGTTAGCCAAATAAAAATTATTAGATCAAGTAATTATCAATAAATAAAGAAATATAATTATTAGTAAAGGTGCAATTTCATGATTTAACTATAAACAACCGACAGACGCTTGAAACCCACATACTTAGCCAAACTCTGAATTGTGTCCCCAGTTGCACGTGAGTCACTTGTTCATGGTTCAAAAGTAAGAGATGACAGCTACTTTTTTTTAGGCTAAAGTCTCAATTTGGTCCCTTATGTACGGGGTAGATTTCAAATTGGTCTCTTATCTTTTATTTGTATCAAATTGGTCTTATATAGTTTCATCATGTTTCAAATTGGTCATAAATCTACTGTTGAGACACAATTTGACCTCTTTTGCTAATTATCTTAATTGGGTAGAGAAAGAACTTTTCAAGAGTTAACACATAGTTTCAACCCCGTTGCATTCGGACTTGAAACGAGAAAGATATGACTAACTTCACTTGTAGGATCAATCTGAAATATGATGGAAATATGTAGGATCAATCTGAAACAAATGAAAGATAAGGGACCAATTTGAGAATTTGGCGATTATTATTATTTGAGAATATGACTTAATTGCCTCTTTGTCTTTTAAATATTTAATCAATATCATTCCCTATTCTACACACTTATACTTACTTACAAATAACGCAATTTTTTTTTTAAAACGCATTAATTTGGTTTGAGTGGCATTAGCTAATTAGATGAAACATTATCAAATGAAGAAATCTCTCAAGATTTTGCAAGAAATTACAAGTAACATTAATTGCTGGGAAATGGGAGAGCAGGTGTGCCACTAAAGTGTGAGTTTTACATTACACATTTTCTTGTACAAAAGATGATTAAAATTAATAAATCAAATTAATAATAAATATGAAAAATATATATATATATATATATATTTCATCAACATCATGTACATTTGTTCAGAGTAAATTAATTATTTTACCCTTAAAACATGAAAAACTTATCATTTTAGTTACTGAAATATGAAATTATAAAATCTATTTTCTAAAATATATAATTACAATCGATGTGATCATTTTATTAAGATATTCATTTAAATTTAATAATAAATATAATATTATTTTAATATCAAGTATTAAGTACAATATTAACAGAATTAAAATCATATCAGCTTTATCGTTAAATTTTAATTGATATATTCAATAAAATATTAAATTAATTATAGTTATAATTTTCAATTATTATATTTGATCATTTGGAGACTAAAAATTGATCAATTTATCATCTATAAAAAGTCTAATAATTAATTTATTAAAGTCGCAAGAGCATAAAACTTATTCAAAGGGGCCACCTAGGGCAACTTGTTTTTTCTTAAAAAAAAATAAAATTAAGGATTGGGTCATCCATGTGCTCTCGTGCATATGGTGTAAAGCCATATTATTATATAACCCCACAAAGTGGAGTCAAAGTGAAAATTTGATATTCCTTCTTTTTGCCTTTGTGTGTATCAATTCTTTGTTTGTACTCTTTGTGATGCAGGGAGTTAGCTGAATATGGAAAAGGAATATATGACCCCAAAAAAAAGTATGGAAAAGGAATAATTCAATTTCAAAGTCTATATATTACTCTTTGAATAATTAAAATATACTACTTAATTTTTAAATTATTGTAATTGTCAACTATTTGGTCTCTATTGATGATTTGGTACCTGAAAATTAAAGTAATTTTATACTATTTGATCCCTCACTTTTTACTAAATTAATATCATTTAGTCCCTAAATTTGTATTAGATTTTTACTTTTTGATACCTGAATTTGACTCAAGAATCAAATCGTTGACAATTACAATAATTTAAAGATTGAATAGTATATTTTAGTTAATCAAATGTTGATTAATTGATTTATTATAAATTTAGGGATCAAATAATATATATTCTCACATTTTAAAGACTAAATTATTTACTCAATAACAAACCAAATTATTAACTTGCTCAATATTTGTCTTTCTCTATGCTTATGCAAAGATGCATGCATGGTTGTTGTTGGTTAGTTGAAACAAAGCCATCTTAATTTTTTTCTAAGGGTAGTTTTGGTTGAAGAGATGACCCCACAATTTTCCTTTCATTATTTTTACTTCCATTTTTAAGTTCACTCATCGCCATCATTGGTCGGGCCATCCTTAGAAAAGATGGTGGATTTGGATTGCGATTGAATGATTGATCCATCCATAATGGTCTTTTAAATTAGAAGTAAAGATAAATTGCCCCAAAGAACCACAAAATTACAAGCAACCAAAACAATACATTATTAATCAATTAGTTCTGTAATAAAAAAAAAAATCAATTAGTTCATCTTGGTTACTTGGGTATTATCAATTAATATATGTTGTTTATGTGCATCTTTTTTTTTTTATCTGAGTTTATGTGCATTTTAATTTGATTAGCTACACAACATATTATATAGGGTAAATTACACTTTGGTACCTTGTAGTTTGAAATCTGCCACTTTGGTACCCTGTGGTATTCTCCATTAACACTTTGGTACTCTTTAGAGCTATTTTGTAATTTTAACCATAACAAATTTTGCAAAAATTACATATTGACCCCAAAAAATTTTCAAAAAATTACAAATAGGTCCCTGGATACATATTCTAGGGACTAAAATGAAAAATTTTTAAAAAATTTGGGGCCAATATGTAATTTTTGAAAAATTTATTATGGTTAAAATTACAAAATAGCTCTAAAGTGTAGTGTTACTGGAGAATACCACAAGGTATCAAAGTGTCAGGTTTCAAACCACATGCTACCGAAGTGAGATAGGGTCAAACCACAGGGTACCAAAGTATAATTTACCCTATTATATATATATAAGGATTAAGGATAAAGGATTAGTAAATTAATTAATTAAGAGCTCTAATTGATATAAATTTGTTAGGATGATATAAATGTAATCTTTGGTATTAAAAAAATAGTGTCACTAATTAAAGTCAACACTAGCCGTAGCTACACTGTACTCTGAGTGGAGTGCTCTTTTTTATTAATTCAAGTCATTATAAGTAATATCAATATAATACTTTTTTTTAAGTTAAAGGTAAAACTTTCTTTTAGTCTGTTATGTATGTGCTAGAACTCACCTTAGTCCTACATCTTTTTTATATTCAAAGTGGTCCTTTATTTTTTTCGTAATTTTTCACTTTTAATTTCAAATCTATTTTTGAAATATAATTTGACGTCATTTATTGAAAGTATCAATTGAATAGAAAAAAAACTTGTCAAAAGTAACTCAATTCTGAACATGTATTCAAATCTAAAACGAGAGAGTTATAGTCAACTTCGTTAGTTTAATCATGAAATGAATAATATACTTTTGAAGTCCAATTGATTCGTTTGTTGGTGATTTCAACCTAGCGGATTTGAGCAAAATTAAGGGGCAAATTTGAACAAAATCAAGTGAAATCCCCATTAGGTTTCAAACCCAAAGATCACGATCGGATGAGGAAGTATCCCTAAAATTAATGCTACATGAGCTTTTGGGTTTTGAAATCCCCATAAGCAAATTCAACTGATTCACAAAATTAATAGGGATTTGGTTCTTTTGCTATAAATTGAAATGGTGTAAGCGTGCATACTGCATAGGGGAGGAGAGAGGAATTTGAGGAAAACAAAAGGGTTGAGCTTGAATTTTGAAGAGATTCTCACTTCACGTTCTTGCGTTTTTCTCAATTTTAAAGAAGAAATTCCAAGTAACACTGAAGTTGGAAGGCAATATACCAAGGAAGAGATGCATGTGTAAGTAAAGTGAGCTCCATTTTAATAAAGTATTTGATGCATAAACTGCACTTTAAGTTGAGAAATATTGGTTCAAGTCTTAGAGTCGATGTTATTAAGAGAGTTTTAACTATTCACTCTTTGTCCAAATAAAATTACTTTTCACCTAAACTATTATAAAGATATATAAGAAAAACCCATAATTATATATATATATATATATTTATATATATATATATAAATGTGACTCCATTTCTATAACATGTCTATTTCTTCCATTTTTGACTGAACTGTATGGGCAATTAATTAGGTGAACATCAATTCTATTAGCTTTAACCACTAAAATTATAGGCTTATATTAACTTCCATGAAAATATTGGATTTTCCCTCGTTGAACAACTCCTACACACTAAAAATAGAACCCTATTTGCAGAAAAGTGCTGAAGTTTCCTTCTTGATGAAGGGACCCAACCTAACATAATTAAACTAATTAACCCTCCTAAATCTTAAAAAGAATATTATAAAATTGTGCCCCTTCTGAAAGTTGGTTTTTGTACCTCAATGATACATTGACCCACTTTAAGGACGCAGATGACCAAAAAAATTTTTTACGTACCAAAATGGGATACGCGCTACTGTAGCCGTCTCCCATTTTAGTACGGACAAATCAGGCTGTGCCACGTGACACAGTCTGATGCAAATTAATTTTTTTAAAAAAATTTTGCCCAGAAGCGCGCCTCTGGACTGACGTGTGTCAGTCCACGAACTGACACACATCAGGCCAGAGGCGCGCTAGAGCAGCGAGCCTCTAACCACCTTTTTGACCGGCCCAACAAACGTAAAAAAAGATTTAAATTTTAGGGAGGAAGTCGTTGGCTTCCTCCCCCCTATAAATAATGCATGTGTTGTGTGTGTGTATGTGTATGTGTATTGTGTTGTGTGTGAGTGTTTTGTGAGTAAAAAATGTTAGGGTTTGTGTTTTGTGACTAAGAAAGGTGAAGAAAAGGAAGAAGAGGCAAAAAAAAGTATGTATTTTATGTATGTGTTAATTAATTTAAGATATTTTTTTTGGCCGAAAATTTTAAAAATTATTTTGTTGTGTTGTGTTAATTTTAAAAATGATGATCATGATTTGTTTTTTAAAAAATAATGTTTTTTTTTTAATTTTAAATAGGAGAAAGAAGGAGAAGAAGAAGGAAGAGGAGATTGAGAGGTAAGTGTATAGTTATTTTAGTTAATTTTAAGAGATAAAATGTTTGATAATTTTTAAAATATTGTTGTTAGAGATAAAATTGTTAGATAAATTTTTAATATAGTGTGTTAATTAATTTATTTGTTAGATAAAAAGGTTAGATAAAATATTTATAATTTTCTTAGATAATGTTAGTTAATTTATTTGTTAGATAAAAATGTTAGATAAAATATTAGATAATTATTAAAATAACTTTGTTAAAGATAATGTTGGATAAAATGGTTAGAGATAATGTTGGATAAAATTCTTAGATAAAATTGTTGTTAGAGATAATTTTTAAAATAATATTGTTGTTAGATTAAATTGTATAATATTTAATTTAGTATGCTAGTTCATTTATTTGTTAGATAAAATATTAGATAATTTTTAGATAATTTTTAATATAGTATTTTAGTTAATTTATTTGTTAGATAAAGTTAGATAAAATATTAGATATTTATAAAAAATAATATTTGTAGAGATAATGTTGGATAAAATTATTGTTAGATAATGGTAGTTAATTTATTTGTTAGATAAAATATTAGATAATTATTAAAATAACTTTGTTAGAGATAATATTGGATAAAATTGTTAGATAAAATATTTGATAAGTTTTAAAATAATATTTAATTTAGTATGTTAGTTAATTTATTTGTTAGATTAAAGATTAAAAAAATTTAGATAATTTTAATATAGTATTTCAGTTAATTTATTTGTTAGATAAAATTAGATATAAGATTAGATATTTTTTAAAATGATATTTTTAGAGATAATAAAATTGTTGTTAGAGATAATTTTTAAAATAATATTGTTGTTAGAGATAAAAAATGTTGGATATTATATTAGATAATTATTAAAATTGTTAGATAATGTTAGTTAATTTATTTGTTAGATAAAAATGTTGGACGATAATTTTATTTGAATTTTATTTATTAGACAAAATATCAAGGAGGGTCAGAGGCTTGGTATATAGTCGTGGAACAATCTCTACTAGTGTCTATGGGGTTATGTTTGAATCTGAACGGAAAATAATCATTACGTTGTCAAGTGATATTACGTTCGAAGGATTGAAGGAATTGATTAGGGAGAAACTTGTGCTTTCTCCTCTTGAAGAGATCTCTTCTATCGTGTATAGATTGCCAGTAAGTTTTCAAAATCCTGGATATATCTACACGACCTTCTACTTAGCAAGTGATTATGATGTGAGGCAATGTTGGAAACACATATAGAATGGATGGCAAACTCAATGGTTGAGTTGTATGTAGAAGTGGTACAAGCCGCATTTGATTTAAACACTACAATGCTCCCTGACATGGAAGAAGTCCCTTTGGAGAACTCCAATTTTATTTCTCCACCCAGCGTCAAATAGACAGCGGCTGAATACTTTGCATCTTCGAGTGTGGAGCGACCAGTGTTTGACCCATCTTATACCCGTCCGTCACAATCCCTTGGAGGCATGGATAATATAGCTGGATGTAGTATGGGGCTGAGCTCTTCCCACCAAACAGTTAATAGTGATGACGATGACGACTACAATCCTGTAGATTCATGTCCGTCTTCTGAAGGAAGAGTCGCTTTGTAGTTCAATTGATGCTGAGTCTGATGACGAGATGAATGATGGAGCAGATGTTGTTCCTGCCCCGCCGGCCATATCTCGAGAGTATCGTCCTTCGGCCTACAATTTTTTTAATGAAATTGACAGGGAGGCGGCCCGCGGAAGAGTACATATGCAAGTATTATATGCAGCTGCCACAGAACTGCCCGTGGAGGATTATGCTTTATCTCTTTTATTATGCTTTCAATTTTCATTACGTAGGTAGGGTACGATCGATCGGCAATTTAATCCACTACCACAAACATCGATGTACTATCGCCGATGGTTTGACGTGTGCGACCTCGATGATGTATGTATAACAATATTACTTTATATTGATGAATAACTTTGAAAATAGTTGACTTCACTATCATATATACTAACAATTCTTGTTTCCAGTTCGTGTGGCAGCTATACGATGATGCCGTTGTGCGCCAACTCATTCCAGCGTATTGTTTGCAAAATCCACCGTTGTGGCATTCATCATGTCCGCTAATCCGTATGCACATCATCGAATGACACCACCCAGACCGTGTCCTGAGACAGTTTGGGATGAATCAACCGATTCCAAATGATGCAAGGAACTTGGACGAAGCGGGCTTCCACGACAGAAACCTCAGAGGTCAGACCAATGTAGATTGGGATGAGAGACATCAACAATTTAAAACTCTTTAGGATCGTAGACTTCATACGATCTATGGTGTCGACCAGCCGGCGATACCATTGAGTGAGAATTCTGACTTCTGGCGCTGGTACCAAAGAATAACACGGCGATGGTTAGACCCAGTTAGTGGATGTGGGCGGTATGCGGTAAGGAAATCATCACTCAATTTTTTTGTCATATGAACAATTTTATATTTTATATTTTTGTCATTTGAACAATTTTTTCTTTACTTTAATACAGGTTGAACAAGTTGATGAGCTGGAAGAAGCTGCACAGCAGCCAGCCTTTGACTTCCGTGAAGTAGTGGTCAAGGCTTGTCGAGCTCTTAGACGGGCTTTGGGTGTGCAAGCCGTTGGCTTGAGAGCACGAGTCCATGCTCCCGTTGCACCGCAGGTAGAGCGACAAGAACTTGTTCGAAATGACGAGGGAGGATGACGACGACAACGACCACCACATGGGATGATGACCAAACGACGACATATGCCAAATATTTTTTATCAGCCGCCACAAGAACGAGAGGAGCCACATAGGCATTCTTTCCATATGTCGTCACCAGCACAAGAGGAGCCACATAGGAATTCTTGCCATGTGTTGTCATTAGCACAAGAGGACCCAGCTAGACATTCTTTCGCTGGTTTTGTTGGTTCTTCCTCCACTAGTTTTGCTGGTCCTTCATCTGGTGGTTTTGGTTTTTCTTCCTTTACTGATTTTCCTGGTTCTTCATCCAGTGGTTTTGCTGGTCCTTCATTCGGTGGTTTTGATTTTCCTTTGTTTGCCGATTATGCTAGTTCTTCATCCAGTGGTTTTGTTGGTTTGTCCACTGATCTTCCTGGTCATTCCTACAATGGTTATGGTATTCCTCCATACACTGATATCGCTGGTCCATCGTGCCATGATTTTCTTGGTACTTATTCCACTGGTTTTGTTGATCCCTCATCCTACCATGATTTGACAGTCCCTTCATCCTACCCTGAATATACCCAGGACACACAGCATAATTCGTTACGTGCGGGAGGATTTACACAGCTGCTTTTAGGTGATCAGTTCACAACATCATCACAACATTATGAGGGTGACGAGAGTCAAGATAATTAAATTTGTATTCATTTCTTTTATAATTTATGTAATCGTGATATTAAAATTTAGCTTTATTATTTTATTTTATTAATTATGATAATTTTAATTTTATTAACTCTTAAATTTTTTAAATCCTAACCTTCAAATTTTGTAATTTTAGAAATCCATGTACACTAAATTCTTAAACTAACAAAAACAAGTAACCCATAAATCCAATCTAAATTCATTTATTTTATAATTTTTTAAATTTTATTCATATTTTTCTAAACCAAAATTTAATTATCAACATATAATTAATTTAATTAAAATTATCTAACTAAAATACTATATTATTTAATTTAAATTATCCAATTCCTATACCTTAAATCCTTAAATCTACACATACTAATTACTAATATATCTAATACTCAAATTCACACATACTAATCATAAAACACACACACAACTCAGTCCATATCAAACACACACACTCTGGTCAAAAAGGTGGCTCAGAGGCGCGCTAGAGGCCTGACGTGTGTCAGCTCGTTGACTGACACAAGTCAGTCCAGAGGTGCTCTGCTCTAGCGCGCCTCTGGGCAAATTTTAAAAAAAATTAATTTGCATCAGTGGCACACCCTGATTGATCCGTATCAAAATGGGAGACGGGCTACAGTAGCGCGTATTCCATTTTGGTACATAAAAAATTTTTTTGGTCATCTACATCTTTAAAGTGGGTCAATGTATCATTGAGGTACAAAATCCTCCGAAAGTTTCATCTTGATTTTAAAAAATTATATATATAGAATAAAAGATATTTTTAGTTCTCTACTTTTTTTTTTTGGCCTGGATAGTTCTCTACACACTTATACTTACTTACATAAAAAATATGTTTAGTTAATATATAATTCACAGTAACTTTAATTAGTTTTCTTAATATATTTTATATTTTATATCACATCCAGTCATCCACTCTTAAAAAGTCACATTCTCACCTTATTTTATAAACTAATAAAAAGCAATCACATGCATATATGAAAAGGTGATATTGACCTAACGTCCTACATATAGAAATACACCATAAAAAAAACTATAAATACAAATTTCCAATCATAAAAGAAATCAAATTTAATTAAATAAAATATTGAAAACTCGTGTTGCAAAGTATTTGACATATCTCAAGCGATTTACTAATAAAGTATTTATTTAGAATCCCAAATTTCTGTTTTGTTTTGTTTTTTTCTGCAATTGTTTTTATTTATTTATAATTTTATATTGTCCAATTTGTGAGGATCAATGGCCTCTGTTATTCCCGCTCAATTTTCAGATTTATTTTTCATTCAAAGGCTATGATTGGTTATATTACTGCGCGGGTGGTTCCACTACTTTAAACTGCCCTTGTCGAATCATAATCCGCCACGTAAACTTTAAGTAAAACATAATCAAATTTTTGTATTGGCCAAAGTCTCAATTTAGTTCCATATGTTTTGCTCAGTTTCCAATTTGGTCTCATACCTTCTTTTATTGTAGTTTTGGTCCCATATCTTTAGGTTAGGTCTCAATTTGGTCCCATATCTTTTTTGTTGTAGATTTGATCTCATATCTTTGAGTTAATAATAAAATTGGTATCATATTTTTAGGTCAAGTATAAAAGAAGTCTAATATCTTTGAAAAAAAATCAACTAACAGTTGATCATTTTATAAATATATGAGACCAATTCTACTTCCTAACGAAAAGATATGAAACAAAAAATGATATGAATCAAATTGAGATCTTTTGCAAGGATATGAAACCAAAAGTACAATAAAAAAAGATACTTGACCAACTTGGGAATCGAATAAAAGATATGAGACCAAATTTGCAGTTTAAACTTTTGTATTTTATAAATTGGTCCCCTAATAAATTCAAAATTAGAAAAAGGAAGATAGAATTTAAACTCAAACCAACACCACCATCACCAGGCTCTTCTTCCTCTCTTCACTTCTCTCACTATACTCTCACATTACAAGCTATTGATTGAGTATGTATGGATCTTCTTCCTCACTCACTCTCTCTCTTGTACTGTGATTTTTCTTGAAGAGTAAGAAACAATCTCTTTCTTGTTTTGAATAATATCTTTAATTAGAGCTTGAAAAGGAGGAAGATGAAGGAGAAAAGCGAAGCGAATCAGATGTTCTTTGCTTTTGTTCAACAGCCATGTGAGTGCTCTGACACATTCTCTCTTCCGTAGTTTGGATTGTTGGTTTCGGCTGAGTAATCAACTCGGTGAGTGAACTCACTCAATGGCGTCGTCGTCGTCGTCACGAGCACGGAGCAGCTCGCCGTTTTCTCACCGGAAACCCTCGACTCCACACTCGTCCTCTTCTTCGTCTTCTTCGTTCATGAACGGCAAGCTTATGCCTCGGTCATGCTCTTCCACTGCGTCGTCGTTTTTCAACTCCGGCGGAGGCCGATCCATGACTCCGAGTCGCGGTCCACCTGGTTATTGTAGCCATTCGCCTGTTGAATTCGGGACGGAGGAGCTGATTGCCGACGCCCTAGATACACCGCGGACTCGGGATAGCATTTCGGTGACTATACGGTTTAGGCCATTGAGGTAAAATGCTTAGATCTGAGGTTATGGTATCAGATCCATTTGCTATCTATGAGATTGAGGGAAATTGAAACTTGTATTTTACGCACTGTGTTATCTGAGATAAATGTGACTGAGCAATCTGATTGCAGTGAGAGGGAGTATCAGAGAGGCGATGAGATCGCGTGGTACGCGGATGGTGATAAGATTGTGAGGAATGAGTATAATCCAGCTTCTGCATATGCTTTTGGTATTGTCTTCGCTAAACTCGTTTTTTTTTTTTACTTATTATGAAGTGATTTTATGGTGAATTAATTGAGTGCAGTTAGGTTTCTACTGGCAAATTGATTATAAACTTGGTCTTAGTATGGGTGGTAATTTTAGAATTCGGAAATGTTTGATTGTGGCAGATAGAGTTTTTGGACCACATTCAACTTCAGATGAGGTGTATGAAGTAGCGGCTAAACCTGTAGTGAAGGCAGCTATGGAAGGCGTCAATGGTATGGCATGTTTTTGTCTTGACTCAACAATAAATCACAACGTGATGTGCGTGCGATGTCTGATTTAATATCTATATATTGTAATGGTGTGATGGAAGTTGTGCACACCCAACAGAATTTTCCAGCTGGAAAGCTAGATTTAACTGGTTAATATACACTTGTTTAGAGTTAGAGTGGATGATGTAGCTAGTTGCTTAGTTCACATTGAGAGATAACTTATCCTAAATATTTGCAGGAACTGTGTTTGCCTATGGCGTGACGAGTAGTGGTAAGACCCATACTATGCATGTAAGTGTCGTTTTTTAAATTGATGCACTACTTTTTAGCTTTCCGCGTTTTACACTGGCAATCAATAATATATTAATTTAGTTAATTTTTATCATTTTGATTACAAAGAATTATGCTACTTGCTCATATCTGTTTAAATAACTATAAGTTCATAACTGATTTCAATTTTGAATACAATAGAGCTGATATGAGTATGACATGAGTGACAAGTTGACTGCCCTATATTAAAAGCATCAATGTTAGGTTCTGCATCTGTTGGAAATAGTTATTTTAAATATTATAGCATATAATTTTAAGGATGTATTGAAATTCTTAAGTATATTAAGTGTGTTTAATCAAGAGTCATAACGTATGGAATTTTCTTTGATATGACTTTTACAGTTTTAGTATGCCTTATTAATAAGTTAAATTTCAAAGGTTGCTTTAATATAATATAAATGTGCTTATCAGTGTTCTTCCTCTTCTTAGCATCTTTTTGAATAGTAGTAGTTCTTGAATTAAAGCTCATCAAGTTCCCTCTTTTCTAACAAAATGATACTGAAACCTTCTATACTATTAGAACTACATTAGGTCTTAGTTGATTGAAGTTGAGAAAATGGTGTTAGAGAAATTTAGTGATAGGTCAAGTTTCCTCTTCTTTAACAAAGTGACACTGGAACCCACCATACTATTAGAACTACGTTAGATCTTAGTTAATTAAAGTTGAGAAAATGGTGTTTGAGAAATTTAGAGATAGGTCAGTTGGTATCAAGAAGATATTGGATATTTTCTCTTATTGTATCTCCGAATGAAGTGGTATTGGAGCTAGGTTTCATAGTTAATTAGAGTTGTGAAAATAATGTTAGAGAAACTCAAAGATAGATCAGTTGTTATCAAGAAGGTCTGGACTTGAAGAAAGCAGAATTCATTGAGAAAGTGATCTTAAAGTATTTGCAATAGCCAAATTATGAATAAAGGAGAATGAATGATCTATTATTGTGATTGTTCAATTTAAAGTAATAGTTGTGGAACTAATAGAAAAGTTGTATTTGCCACCAGATAAGTAATTTTGATTTCAAAGCATATTAGAATTACTTAAACCTGCTTTGGCATTGCTTAAAACATATTGGCTGGAAAAGATTAAAAAAAAAGAAAAAAAAAAGAAGGATATGGGACAAGCATATGGTATAGGTGTTCAATACAGAGTGCATATCCAATACAGATGTGGCTGCAAACACAAGTATTCCATTCCACTTTCCAGTCGTGAAGTTTTAATGTATGTTTTCTAACTTTTCCATTTAGTTTGGTGTAGGTATGTTGCCTACATCACAGGTCCTTCTTATCCTTTGACTGCCTAACTCATTCTTTCTCATTGCCTTAAAATATTCTTGCATCGTTGCTATTATTGTTTTGTAGATTTTGTATTTTTTCTTTAACCTATCATATGAATTAAAATGCCTTTTATGCAGCTTGGTCTAAGAAGGTTTTGTCAGTATACTCAATATTGTTTAGTTTCAAAATTATTGATGATGAGAAGTTAACATATGTGAAATTCAATTTATAGGCTTTGTTGTATCTTGGAAAGGTTTTGCCTATTTTCCTCAATGTACAGGCTATCACTCTTTAAAGATAGTAGTCTATCTCGCCTCAAAGCCAATCATTTATCTTTTTCTTCTATTCTTATTTCTAATAGGGTGCCTTGTAGTACTCCTGTATGAAATATTTTATGGGGCTTTTGAAGGAGTGTCTTGGGTTTAGGTCTTACTTATTGCCAGGTGAAACCTGAGTCCTGATGTATAATTATCCGATGAGCAGGTCCAATATAAATTCATAATAGCTAGTTTTCAGAGATGGCGTAGCAGACTAGCCAGCTTTGGCATACAAACTATTTAATCTTTCTTACTCCAAATCCGAAACACTTTATAAATTGTTTAATTATAATGGATTTTCCTGAATAGAATTGACCTTTACAGTCATGGTGGTTCTGATTTTCTATTCAACGGTGATGTGAACAGGGAGACCAAAATTGTCCTGGTATCATACCATTGGCTATTAAAGATGTTTTCAGCATTATCCAAGATGTAAGCGTTCTTGCAAACATAGTAAATGTGGATTTATCATGGCCATGTGCTTTTAGCATTGTATTATTATTTTATAACGATGTTATGCCTTGAAGTTTGAACTTTGAAGTATGATGGTTAAGCTATCAAGTCAACTCACTTCTGGTGAAGTTTTGAGTTTATGTTACAGTTGCAATGAATTTTTAGTTCCGTCTTTTAAATATCAGATCATTGATCCCATCTTTCTTTGATGAGGACAAATGCAATCCAAATGCTTTGGTTTAATTATGCATGAGGGTCTTCATTGAATTTTTCACCTTCATCCATTAATATGTATATAATTGGATATGAATTGGTGGCCGAGTACTATTTCTTTTTTATTTTTCCCCAATTTCATGATGCACTTTAAGAATTTTTTGTTTTCAGTCATGGGGTTCTATATTTCAGTATTAATATAAACTCTTACAAGTTCACTACTTCAACAACCATCGGTGCAAATCTGACATGTGTTTGTGTCAGTTATCAACACTTGCTCTCTTCTATTCTCTTGGACATGATGTAATATACTTGTTTTGCACACCATTAAGTTTTTTGTTTCTCTATATCTTTATTCTCAACGTAGTTATTTTACAAGAATACCAGAATCTAATTCAATACTTACTTTTGATCTATAATTGCTAGTCAATCGTCACTGTTGATTATGGAGCTGATCATATTACAGTCCTTGGCTGCCCCTCAATTAATTTATTTATTTGCTGCAGACTCCAGGAAGAGAATTTTTACTCCGAGTGTCCTACCTTGAAATCTACAATGAGGTAATTAAGTAAAACAATTTCACCGTCACCGGTTTGCTTCATAGAAGCTAAATAATTCCTACTTTAACTTGAATCTTTCTAAACTATTGTTTGAAGGTACACTTAACTGTACATTACCTTTCATATTATTGCATATTCTGTTCTGTGATTTATTTTTAAAATGACATTTCTTTTGTGATGGAGACATTTAGTAATGCTGCCTTTTCTTCTTTCTAATTGTCATCAGGTGATTAATGACCTGCTTGATCCAACAGGCCAAAATTTGCGTGTTAGAGAAGATGCACAGGTTCCTTATATTCTATTCATTTAAACTTTAAATCATATTAATAATTTTTAATTACTTCTATTTCTTTCTATGAGTATCTCTCTTACTCTGTTCTCATTATCTGTCCCTCTGAAATTCAGAGCATGTATACATAAATATTTTTATTTCTCTGGAGAACCTATATGGATGACCATTAAATTTTATAAAGTATGATGTAATTGCCCATTGATACTGATGCTTGGTTCTTATTTTAATTTACACTCATTTAATTACCCCTACAGTGTTGGGATGATTGTGATGGGGTTCATGGTTTGAATATTTTATATTCTTAAGTATATAAACCTCTTCTGTAGTTGTAAGATGTGCATTTTTGTGTTAAAAGCTGTCATATGGTATCCAACTAAATAATTCTCAGAAAATTTTTATTGGAAGAACCTCTGGGCAATTATTGTTGGTTTTGAACACTTAAGATAACCTTTTTTTTTCCAAATTAATTTGAAATTTGATTATGTTTTTTTTTGGCTTGTATTTCAGGGAACTTATGTTGAGGGTATAAAGGAGGAAGTTGTTTTGTCTCCTGGACATGCACTTTCTTTCATTGCTGCTGGAGAAGGTGTTTTTGTTGATACCATGGTCATATAATTTCCCCCTCTTTTTTAGTATTAAGTTGTTGGTGGAGAGATTAACTTCATAGCTTTTTATTTGATGGCAGAGCATCGTCATGTTGGATCAAACAATTTTAATCTCTTAAGTAGCCGAAGTCACACGATTTTTACTCTGGTAAATATTCTTGATATAACAAATTTAGGGTAAAGAATACCTTTCCTCATTTTCTTCCTTTGTCCATGAGAAATAACATGCAAACCACAACTCAAAAGGCCTTCAATTTTTAAATGAATAAGTTTCATCCTTTTGTTTGCATGAACATCTGATAATTTTTGCTTACTGTATTATGGCTTTATGTCTGGACATATGAGATCATCACATTTAAGTGGTACATTTGCAGATGATTGAAAGCAGTGCCCATGGTGATGAATATGATGGAGTGATCTTCTCACAGCTCGTATGATGAAAATATTTGGGATTTTCAAAAGTTACTGTATTATAATACTTGTTTTTGGCTATTCTAATTTCTTTGCTTGTTTTTCTCTATCAGAACTTGATTGATCTGGCTGGATCTGAGAGCTCAAAAACTGAAACAACTGGACTAAGAAGAAAAGAAGGATCTTACATCAACAAAAGTCTTCTGACACTTGGAACTGTAGGTGTTGTACAATATTTTACAATTTTCACTATGTAGAATTTTTGCTATGACATTTTATTGGTACCTCAGATCATGAGTCAGATAGTGCAATTTCTATCTCGGCAGACGTACAGTATTTATTTTATTTTTTTGAAAAAACCTGTCAGTTTGATAATATTGGTGCATCTAATTCAGTTGATTTTTAACAAAAGAATTATGTTTGTCTTCCTGCTTTGTGGTCCTAGAAACTCGACTTTTTTTTTTTTTGAAGGTGAACTGAACACATTTTTTTAACGTAATCCATAACATTCATTTATTGTATATCTTTGACTTATGTCTTGGTTCTGTGGTTTCAATTTGAAGGTTATAGGAAAACTGAGTGAGGGGAAGGCATCTCATGTTCCATATCGAGATTCAAAGCTTACCCGCCTCCTGCAGTCCTCACTTAGCGGGCACGGCCATGTTTCAGTGAGTTTGAGTTTCTATTTTTGGCTCATTTTCAAAGATTCAGTGGTTTACTGTGTACTGCTGTTCTTCATTTTCTGCACAATTGCTTGGCTAATAAATAGGTTATGGCTTATCTTTTTTTTCCTCCACCTTCCCTTTTGTTTTCTTCCCATGAATATACTGGAACATGATTTATTAGATTGCTTACATCAGTGCCATAACAACATTGTTGCAACAGCTTATATCCACTGTCACTCCAGCATCAAGTAATATGGAGGAAACTCATAATACATTGAAGTTTGCTAGTAGGGCAAAACGAGTTGAAATATATGCTTCACGTAATAAGGTTCGCCATAAACTTAATGATTATCTACAGAATTGCTTGTCCTTTAGTTTGATAATTACCTCCTAATTCTCTCTCGAATTGTTTCTTTAATAGATTATTGATGAAAAGTCTTTAATTAAGAAGTACCAAAGAGAAATTTCAACCCTCAAAGAAGAACTTGATCATCTAAAGAAGGGAATGCTAGCTGGTGTCAATCATGAAGAGATCATGAGCTTAAAGCAGAAGGTTTTAATTTACTCCTAAATTGTATTTATTTTCTGTTTGCAACATGGGCTTGTTGTGATTGTATGACTGGATCTGCTCCTCATATTGTATTGTAATGAGTAGTTGGAAGAAGGTCAAGTAAAGATGCAATCAAGGTTGGAGGAAGAAGAGGAGGCCAAGGTTGCACTTATGAGTAGGATCCAAAGGCTGACAAAGCTCATTCTAGTTTCTTCAAAGAATACAATTCCTGGATATCTACCTGATATTCCCAGCCACCAGCGAATCTACTCTGTTGGTGAGGATGATGTGAGCTCCTCTTTCGGTGGGATTAAGTTCTATAATTTGTTTTAGTATATTGATGACTTTTCAATATTTATCCAAATGAACCTATTATAGTTTGGTTATTCTTTTCAATAATATTTTAAACCATTTGCTGCCTGTTTATTCTTTGATGTAGAAACATGATGCCCTATGTGATGATTCGATGTTGATTGAAAGTCAGAGTCAAAAAGATGCTTCCACGTTGTCTTCAGATATGTCTCATGATGCCAGACATAAAAGATCATCAAGTAGATGGAATGAAGAACTCTCCTCAACAAGTAATGTTGTTATGGAATCACCACAAGCTGGTGAATTGATCAGTGGATTAAAACTGCCAATGGTAAATTCATGTTTTGCTTCTTATCTTTAAAATTTATCATCTAAGTTTCATGTCGTGTCTCTGTTCTTTGACAATTTCACCTTGAAGGCTCTAGTGTTGATGCAATGAGTTGACCAGTGAACCTTCATTACTGCATTTATGATTGCAGTTTTCATTTTGTTGTTCAACTTTAGGGGGCTTACAAAAGATCATTCTGGACTAAACTTCCTTATGTTTTCCTACTACTGATGCAATATTATAATTGATGAGACTAAAACACTTGGTTTTCAAGTTTGAGATATGGAGACTTGCTAATATGTTCTGGCATCTAAGGTCGTTTGTCTTTGTAGGCTTCCAAGCCTGCAACTTCAATTAGATAACAGCTTGTCAGAAGTTTGGGGGAAATAGTGATTGAGCAAGTTAGATGTGAAATACATGCTTAAGTTTCTGTGAGAAAGCATTTCGGTATCTTGGGCCAACACTTCCAATGATGATGAGATTGATTAAGATGGGTTGGGTATGAATGCTAGGAGAAAATTGTTGGAATTTGACGGAGTAATGGTCCAAGTTTGTATGATGGTGTGTTGGCTTGTATTGTTGGGCTTGAATGTGAAGGATGTCATTTGTTCAAAATGCCTAAGGGAATTTAGTATAAATTCCTCTCACATTATATACTCTTAAATTTTCTCTTATTTCTCCAATGTGGGACTTTTGGAGTTTTGGTATTTTCAACATAAATTTCCATTAATAGCAGTTGATGAATCCTTCTCTTGCTTTTATTGCCTCTTGTCAAAAGGTTCATATTACTGATGCTGCTCTGATTTTTGGTTAATGTTCTTGGCTTCTTGGTGTTGCTTAGGATTAATAGTATTTTGCTTCAGTTTTGTATTTTTACTTGGTTGCTTAGCGCATACTCTACTAAAATTCTTATGTTGACTGCTTATTGAATTTTAGGGAGGGATGGCAATGTCTGATCAAATGGATCTTCTTGTTGAACAAGTCAAGATGCTTGCAGGAGATATTGCTTTCAGTACCAGCACTCTGAAGCGCTTGATGGAGCAGTCTGTAAATGATCCTGAAAGCTCCAAAACTCAGGTAGGTATTCTGCCTTGTCTTCCAAGAATGCTGCAATCAAATGCATTAGTACCGTAGTAGATGTTATTATGTTAATAGTCGCTCTCGAATTTTGAGGATATATAATCTTGCCATAAAAACAATTAAAGATTTTCAAAATTTTAACGGGTTTTTTCTATTCCATTCTAAATTTATGTGTTGTCCATTTATTTCTGTTCATTTAGTTTCTATTGAGTTAGATTAATGTGAGCAAAGACATGAGATTCCTGTACTTAGATTGTTCTACTTTAGTGGTGACATTTTCAGCATCTAGTTTTTAAGTTGTTGATATTAAAAGAAAAAAAAAAAGGTGCTCTTCCATGTTAACGTGAATGCTCAATTACAGATTCAGAACTTGGAACGTGAGATCCAAGAAAAAAGGAAGCAAATGAGTGTTTTAGAACAAAGAATAGTTGAGAGTGGTGAAGCATCAGTTGCTAACTCATCGTTGGTTGAGATGCAGCAGGTAGCAAATTGATAACCAAGTTAAATTCTCAAGGGTTTGAAGTTCTCATATTTTTTTGATAAAGCTAATATGCTCTTGTCTTTATTGACTTTCTGGGTTTGTTTTGACAGACAATGACAAGATTAATGACTCAGTGCAATGAAAAGGCCTTTGAGCTGGAGGTGATTTCCGTTTTAGCTATATTTGCTTTTCTTAGAATTATCAAATTATATCTTGGTCATGGCATTATGTATGTTCAACTTGTACTATGGTGGAAAGAATAAGTTTATCAATAATTCTAGGTGACCTTGTTCATTGATAATAAAATTTAGTTGAATATTTGCAGATAAAATCAGCAGATAATCGTGTTCTCCAGGAACAACTAGATAATAAGGTATGAGTTTTCTATTTTTAAATTTTTGAAAATTAAGCAAATTATTTATTGTCTTGTTATTTGATGAGTATCCATGTATTATATATTACTGAAATTGTCAATGTTAACATCCTTGCTTTTGTTTCTATTTTGTTGGCAGTGTTCAGAGAACCAAGAACTGCTAGAAAAAGTGAAGCAATTGGAGCATCAACTGGAAGCAGTTTCAAGTGGTAGCACATTAGTGTCTTCTGAACAACTTCTATCTGGAGAAAACATTGATGAGTTGAAAAAGAAAATACAGTTCCAGGTAATTCAACTCTGCTTCTAGATTAGCCTGGTGCTCTTAAATATGATAAATTGAATTTTTTTTTTCCTCTTGCTAATGTATTTAATTTTTGTCCCTGCCTACCAATACCATTTGCTTCCCCTTACACTTGTGGTTATTGTACATTTTTGATTGAAACCAATTGTTAAGATTGTTATTTTAAATGATCTAAAAGCTCTTTTAGGATTCTGTTCCAACTAAATATGAGTATACTAGTAAATAGTAATTATGTGATATGTTTTTGTCGCCCACTTAATAGTTGGTTCGGTTCAACTGTCCAAACCATGAATAGTTTTTCTTTTTCTCTATATTGTCAGGAGGTTGAAAATGAAAAACTGAAACTAGAACAAGTTCAAATGTCAGAAGAGAATAGTGGATTGCATGTGCAGAATCAGAAGCTATCTGAAGAAGCTTCTTATGCCAAAGAGCTGGCTTCTGCTGCTGCTGTGGAACTGAAGAATTTGGCTGGAGAAGTGACAAAGCTTTCACTGCAGAATGCAAAATTGGAAAAGGAATTGATTGCTGCTCGAGATCTAGCAAACTCTCGGAGTTCTGCTATGCAAGCTTCTAATGGTCTAAACCGCAAGTATAATGATGTGAGATCTGGAAGGAAGGGGAGGATTTCCAGCCGCAGTAATGAGTTTTCAGGAGCTGTTCATGACAACTTTGAGGCACGGAGTCTTGATGTAGAAGATTTGAAGATGGAACTCCAAGCAAGGAAACAAAGGGAGGCAGCTCTGGAGTCTGCATTAGCTGAGAAGGAATTTGTGGAAGAGGAGTACAGAAAAAAGGTTGAAGAGGCTAAGAAAAGAGAAGAAGCCTTGGAAAATGATTTAGCAAATATGTGGGTTCTTGTTGCTAAGTTAAAGAAAGAAGGAGGTGCAACACCAGAATCAAACTTTAATCAACAAAATGGTGATGGGGCTGAACTCATGAATGGTCCAAAAACTAATGAGATTGATAGAGTCCCAAGAGATGAGGTGTTTGATGTGCCAAATTCTGAAGATGAAATTACCAAGGACGAACCTCTGGTTGTCCGTCTGAAGGTAAGACCATAGTGCGGTTATCCGTATGTTTTATCGTTTTGGAAAAACTTGAATTGATTATCTATTTTGTTATAGTTACTTTTGTATACATAATGGTGTGTTATGTTCCAATTTGTTGGGTCATCTATGTTTGACAAAGCATGTTAGTTCTCTTTTGGGTCCATAATCATACCTCTGAGGGTTATGTTTTTTGGTCTTTACCAAATGGTTTCAGGCTCGAATGCAAGAGATGAAGGAAAAAGAACTCAAGTACAATGGGAATGGAGAAGTTAATTCCCATTTGTGTAAAGTGTGCTTTGAATCACCAACAGCAGCAATTCTTCTCCCATGCCGGCACTTTTGCTGTAAGTTTTGTTTTTGCCCCCCTCAATTTTTCGCCCTTTGCAATATTTTGGCCATTTTCCTTTAAATTTTCATAATCAATTCTCATGTAGCTTCTTTAAATTTGCAGTGTGTAAATCTTGTTCCCTTGCTTGTTCTGAGTGTCCAATTTGCCGCACAAAAATTGCTGATAGACTCTTTGCATTTACCTCTTGATCCTGTTGAAAGGTTAATATTTTATGATTCTTTTGTCAACCATGTTCAAACAATGTAATTCAAGTATAAATTATGACTCTTTTTTTTAATATTTTTTTGCAGGGCTCTCATTGAGGAAAAAATATCCCATTCGATTGCCGGTGCAATTCTTTTATTAGTTTTCCTGTATGTAAAACTGTTTATAAGGTATATCAAAATCTTTCCTTTATTCTAACCCTTGAAAATTGTATAATAGGAAGAGACGGTGCAAAAAGAATGTAAAAAGGTAAAGAAAAGAGTGTAAGCAACACTGCTGCCTTGCATTTTCATGTTTGTTTGTCACAAGAAAAGATCTATAAACTGTAAATTTGATGATCTGTCAAGTGTAGAGAGAGATAAGTAGAGAGAAAAAACAAACTTCACAAACAAACTTCACAAACAAACATTTTCTCTCTCTTCATATCTCTCTCAACACTTACACAATTTCAAACTTATCCACTTTACAGGATCTCTTCCCGTTTGTTACACGTAATACAGCATAATTTTGTCTTGATCCTCCTTTTGTTCTTTGCTGAGTACAAGTACAGTAGAATTCCTGTTCCTCATTATGCCCCCCCCTTGCCATCTTGCACTATGATTTTCTTATGTCTACAATTTCTCTCGTTCTGCCTGGTATGTTTGTGATGGGAATCATGGGATCCCCCATGTGAGATGTGGGTTAGATTGGGATGCAGAGCACTGAATAACAGCTAGGGCATTATGCCAATATCTATAACTATGAGGGAGAAAGAGGGACCCGTGTAATAAATTAAGGGGGATTGTGCAAGGAACTTCCTAGGAGAAAAAAGTAAAATGATACAGAAAGTGGGGCTGAGGATTGAATTAGGTAAAATTTGGGTCGAGATATTATTATCTAGCAGTCTCGAAGTGTTAGAATAACTTTTTCTACAGTAATTTCAGATGGGTTTTCTTTGGGACAGATTTCAGATGGAAATTAAGGTTTCCAACTGTACCATTATCTCATACTGCTGGTTTTTGCTCTACAATCTGCATGGATATAGTTATATCTTTCTTCACTAAGGATGAGTATGAGTTGGATTGGATTCAAAATGAAATCCAACTCAACTTGCATATTTATTAATGGGTTGAGTTGAGTTGCACAAAAGACAAAAATAATATATATATATATATATATGAATTCTTGGACATAGTACCCATACTCATTCTTAGTGATGAAAGATAAAAACTATATGCATGCAGATTGAAGAGCAAAAACCAGCAGTATGAGATAATGGTACAGTTGGAAACCTTAATTTCCATCTGAAATCTGTCCCAAAAAAAACCCATCTGAAATTACTATGTCCAAGAATTCATATATATATATATATAAATGAATTCTCGGATTTTATTATTTCTTGAAACTTCGAATCCGCAATCTAACTTTTAGGTATATGATCATATTATTTTGGAATTGATTGGGTTGACTTGTGTTGGTTCGCGAGTTAACTTAATAACTGTTCATCCCTATTCAGCACTGCCCTCAAATCTAACGTGATGGCAAGGCTAGGCTTGTAATCCATATTTATAATCTCGCAATCAGGATTTTTATTTTCTTAATGGTTCATGGCTTTGAAGATACTTGTGCTGTGTGTTTCAGGAAGGATTAAACGTGAACCCTACGATGCTAATCCGGTATGCTGTTAGTAACAAGTTTGGTGCAGAAGTTTTAGGAATACTTACAAATGTGCTTTCTTAACCATTGTCTGGTTTTTGCATTTAGCATTAGGCTGTTGGGTTTTCGGAGTCTGTCCCTTTCTTGTTATTGCGTACTTGGTTAAGCAATTACGGTATGCATTGGGAAAAAATATACCTTTTAATACTAAATTCCTTATTAGTATGTTGATAATGGTACTTATAAGTTATAACAATGCCTGGCAGATTCTCTGATATCTGCTTGCATTCCTCTTCAAGGTAAATTACTTTCTGCCAAGTGAGACTAGGTAAGGGGGTTTTTCATTTTTTGTAGAAAGTGAAAATTTAATCTCAATGGTTTTTCTTTCTACACCTTGCTTTACAATTAATTAATGTTGGTCTTTTTAAAAGAAAATTGAAGGCATAGCAAGAGAAGAGCTGTGTGTTGTGTTGGTGTCCCCTACCAAGTTGGTTAATCTCTCTATGTCCTGTGTCTGCTGGTACTGGAAAAAGACTTTTAAAAGTTTTCACTAGTTTGATATAATGATTTTGGGGGAAAAAGTGTCAAGTGGTGTAATTCTTAATAATTAGATCATGTTTCAAACTTTGTTAAAAAAATGGATGTTAAAAAAAACTATAGAAGAAAGTTCTGTACTAAAATGCCTTTTTTGTTTTGTTTTTTGAGAAGATGTGGATTGAAGGGAATGGGAAATATTAAAATTCTACTTTGGTATCCCTCACATTAATCTTTTCTTAAGTAAGAAAAGCTAATTTCTAACCAAACTTAGTTAGCTTAGTGGTCGAGCTCATTAGATCGCTTAAGTAAGATCGGGGTTTGAATCATGCCTTGTGTATGCAGCAATCAATTGGTCAGCGGTAAATCCTTAAATGGAGCATAGATTTGCAGAGAATGAGTCATTGGTCTATTGAGTTGGGGATACTTTGGGAAACTAAAAAAAAAAAGCTAATTTCTCTTGCATTTTTTTTATCATGTCCTTCATAATTTTCTTTGTGATAAGGGATCCCACTAGGTGGTTGGTTCAGTTAATCCGTTGTAACTACTTGAGTTCCCTTTGCAATGGTTAAAGTAAATATGGCTTTATATCTTTTTTTTACACAACATTAACTCAAACTTTCAGATATTTACTTTCTCCCAAAAACTCTTATTGATTTAGGCATTAGAGTGATCGATAGGGATCGACTCCACCGTCCCTTTTCTATAGTTCTCTTCTCCGGCTATTAGAAATCTCCATGCTAAGTCATAGAATCATCACTTCATCATCAATGTTAATCTCTTTGCTCAATTTTTAATTAAATTGATGACTTGGTATTGTTAGATTAGAAAAAAAGATCAATAAAAGAGAAAGATGAGTGTAGGAGAGAAACTCACAAAACTTTATATATAAAAAGACACTTACAGAGAACAAGTTGTGCAAAAAAAAAAAAAAAAAAAAGAGATCAATGATCGTTCTACATTTTTTAAGGGACGGGATCACAAATCTCAGGATCTGTACGGCCATGATGCTTCCATTTCCAGGCGTCTTTAGCGGCGGATATTTTTGTCGTATCCTTAAGCTGAGGAATTTTTATACTAGCTTCAGCTTCAGAAACCCAACTTATCAATGGATATAAAACACAATCTAACTTCAACATTTTTTTGATCCGCATAACTTGAATTATTCTGAAACAACAACAGCACAATGAATAATTATCATGAATTTAAATTCATATAAAATAATACATTTAAAAAATAATACATTTAAAATAATACATTTTGGCCATTTTCCTTTAAATTTTCATAATCAATTCTCATGTAGCTTCTTTAAATTTGCAGTGTGTAAATCTTGTTCCCTTGCTTGTTCTGAGTGTCCAATTTGCCGCACAAAAATTGCTGATAGACTCTTTGCATTTACCTCTTGATCCTGTTGAAAGGTTAATATTTTATGATTCTTTTGTCAACCATGTTCAAACAATGTAATTCAAGTACTAATTATGACTCTTTTTTTTAATATTTTTTTTGTAGGGCTCTCATTGAGGAAAAAATATCCCATACGATTGCCGGTGCAATTCTTTTATTAGTTTTCCTGTATGTAAAACTGTTTATAAGGTATATCAAAATCTTTCCTTTATTCTAACCCTTGAAAATTGTATAATAGGAAGAGACGGTTTAAAAAGAATGTAAAAAGGTAAAGAAAAGAGTGTAAGCAACACTGCTGCCTTACATTTTCATGTTTGTTTGTCACAAGAAAAGATCTATAAACTGTAAATTTGATGAAGTCTATCAAGTGTAGAGAGAGATAAGTAGAGAGAAAAAACAAACTTCACAAACAAACATNTATTATTATTATTATTATTATTATTATTATTATTATTATTATTATTATCATAGGAAGAAACCCATGATGATGTTGATAATGATGATGATCTGGGAATTCTGTTTGCACTTGAGGATAATAATCCATCAGGTCTTTTTGCTATGGAGGATGAAGAGGATGATGATGGAGAAGAAGAAGAAGAAGAAGGAATGTCTAAGGAAGAAGCAGAGAGCTTGATGCCTGGGAGAACAAACCTATTGTGTTTTAGAGTGTGTTCATTGGCTCTGTGAATCATAATGTCACATTCTCTGCATACTATTGCTCTGTCTTCTCTGCAAAACACATATCCTCTCTTCTCCTACATAAGAAAAATAACACAAAAATTTAAATGTAGTTTACTCAATACAATTTTTGAACCAAAATATTGCAAATTCTTTCTCACTCACACAATTACTCAAATCCCATTATGTCTTTTTTCTTTTTTCTTGGTTTAATCATGGGCTTTTTGCACCTATTTGTACAATGGTTTAGGCGAAGACTAATCTTATATTCGGGTCGGGAGCAAACAATTAAAATTCTCTTAACAATGTCGACTTTTGAACTCAAACTTAGGTCCCTCAACACTCAATCTAGGATGCAGCTCGCTTACCACTGCACCAAACACATATGTGTATTGTATATCTCTAAGTGTGTAAAACTCATATATCTCTCCTCTATAAGAGTGGGACATTGGAGTAACTTAGCCAATACATTTTTTCTTAATTTATTGGATCTAAAAAGAATATATATATATATATATATGTATATATAGAAGAAGAAGAAGAAATTACTTGGCAGATATCACAAAGAGGAGAATCTTTGGAGGTTGGAGAATGAAGAGAGAAACGAGGGTGTTTGGAAGCAAGCTTGTTAGCATGGTGGATGCTGCAATCACAGGCATGGCACAGAGCAGCTTCATCTGCAGCACAGAACACTGATGCATCCATCTTCTCACACACATCACATTGGATCTTCATCTTTGATAGATTAATTTCTTAATTGATTAATTATATATCCTGATGATGATATATATATATCTTTCTTCTCTTTTGGGTTTTCTTCTATTCTCTCTCTCTTTGTGTGCATATAACATAGATATAGATATCTTTGTTTGATTTCCAAATCTTGCAACAATCCTCAACACTTGGAGTTGAACTTGAAAGTTGAAACAAATATAAAAAGGGGGGAGAATTGAATGAGGACAAGAGCATTATGGGCAATAGGCCATTATTAGGGTCCATAGAGAACAGCTAGGCTCTCAAAAGGTCTATATATATGTATATAGGCATGATTAAAAATTCCTTGATCTTTGAAGAAATATTTTTGTATTTTTTATTTTATGCATAAGGTTGATTTTGTTAAAATTTTTATTCAAAAAAAATATTTTTTTTACAATTTTATGATCATTATTGTATTTTATATTGAATTAAAATTAATCATTATTGTAATTAATAGTAGTCAAATAATTAACAAAAAAAATAATTTGCATAAAATCAACCGTTTTGAGAATGTCTTTTATCATCTTTTAAAAGTAGTGGTTTTTTTTCCACAATAACTATACTTAAAATAATTATAAATTATTTTATATGTGTATGCATATGTATATATACATGTATATTTATATATATGTGTGAGTGTGAGTGGATTAATTGTATTAGCTGCTTTCTGACTTTTAAGAAAACTCTGGACTAAAGAGTGCTGCTGCTACTTCTTAACTCTCTCTTTCCATGCAAGTTGGGTATTTTGGGTTATATATTATTCTCTAGATATATATTCCAATAGTAAAGCCAAAACCTCTTTCACTTTCATTCTCTCTGTATGTGTGTGTGTCACTGTCTCATACTCAATATATGAAGGCATGGCGTGCATTTATATATGTCTCCACCTTAGTTCAGTAATTCTTATATATATATATACCCAATTAACTTAAACCAAAACCAAGTACAATATAATTAGAGGCTATGGAGAAGGAATCCTAAGATGGACAAGGGACACAATACGGATACGTGTAGAAATATTGTTATCTTTGTAATTGGGCCTAAGTTGGGCCTGAGGGGCCTGAGTTAGTTTTATTTT
Organism: Chamaecrista fasciculata; assembly: GCA_003254925.1. Taxonomy (NCBI): domain Eukaryota; kingdom Viridiplantae; phylum Streptophyta; class Magnoliopsida; order Fabales; family Fabaceae; genus Chamaecrista; species Chamaecrista fasciculata. Next base: position 37,420 of record QANZ01051705.1, on the reverse strand, counting down.
TAGTTTTTCTGTTTCCATATCAGTTGCATATCAGTTTCGTTTTCTGCTTTCAGTTTCAGCCTCTGAACTTTGTTATCAAGCTTATATAAAGTTTTATTCATTAAATAAAATATTATCATCTTTTGCAAATATTACTCTGTTCAATACGAATGCATTGATATGTCAAATTTTTAAAATTACATGACACGATACGGAATATATTTATATATATAGATAATTAAATATCCATAAATTTTGATAAATTTTAAAAAATCATAATGTCTATTTATGACATATGTCGCAAATGTCATTATTTTCTATTGTTTTGTTATATCAAAACCACAAAAAACAAATTTATATTTTTAGAACTTATGAATATATCTAGTAGGTGTGTCTTACATGTCTAACATGATGACATCTTTTTAAAATAAAGTGAGTGATTTATAGATTAGAAGAATATTTAAAATTGTGCATGTTGTTGCTTTTTTTCCTATTCGGGTTATGTTTATTTGTAAGAAATCTATATATATAATCAAAACATTAAAAAAAAACTTTCCAAATTTTTTGATATATAATGGATGATTTATTATGTTGGAAACCTGAGAAATCGAGCACTTAGGCTTGGTCTTTCTGTAATTCTACCCATATATAGTTACAACATATAAATTATAAATTGCTTCCAAAGTATTTTCTTAAATTGTTTATTAATTGATTAAATCGATTAATATAATAGATGATTGATAATAGATATCGTACTATAACTATAAGATCCAACCCCTCTCGTAAACAATCAGAACAAAACAAATAAATTGAGTCCTAGCCAAAATGTTTGGGTATTTTCCTCTATTTTTTAAGAGGAATCTCATTTTTCCACATTACTTTACATTTAAGATTTTGGTCCCGAAGTTCACTCTAAAAGTATCCACACTGCTACTAAAGCAAGATAGGGCATGCTTGCATAGCTTTCTAGAAAACAGCATTTTATTTATGAAGAATTAATTTGAGGTCAAAATGCAAATTTGGTCCCATATTTTTTGTTTAGTTCTCAATTTGGTCTCATATCTTTTTTTTATTACAGATTTGATCCATATCTTTCAATTAATTACAGAATTGGTCATATATCTTTAAATCAGGCACAAAAGTGGTCTCATATCTATGCAAAAGCCAAAAGGATTAACCGCTGGTTGATCCTTTTGCAAAGATATATGACCAATTATACAACCTAGCCAAAAGATATAAGACCAAAAATGATATTGGACCAAATTGCGACATTTTGCATAGATATGAAATCAAAAGTGCAACAAAAAAAGATACACGGTCAAATTGTCTCTAATTTGTGACAAAAGAAAGAAGGAAGATTTTCTCTCTTTGTCAACTCACTTATATTATGACATATATGAGAGAGGAATGATTTATCTCAAGTGTCTAGGTTGGAAATAAGAGTAAAAATTAAAAGAAATTTGCATTTTGGACTAATTAATGGTGGAATATATGAGAAAGTTTGAGGACCAAGACTGAACAAAAAAAGCTTGAGGACCAAAATAGAACTTAACCTATAATTTGATGATCAAAATGAGGTTTTGACCTTAATCAAACCACATGTTTATAATTGGGTTATTTTTTTCTCCCTGAAAATTGGGTTGGATATGTTGGAAATAGTTTTGTGGAAGTTACAAATTGCTTAGATTGATGAAAAGCCAATAATAAATAAGTTAAGATGTAAAAATAAAGAGTAACTAAAATAAAGAGAAAGGTGGGTCTTGTGCACACAAACATGAATCATCAATTTAGATGTTTTTATAGTGCATTTTAAGTGAAGTGGAGAGAGAGAAAAGAATAAGTAGAGAGACAAAGTGGATCTCACTGATATTTTTTCTCTCTCACCTTATATATCTCTTTGCATTTTACCTAAAGTGCACTACAGAGGATCCTATCTCCATGAATCACCAATTGAATCTCAGTTCATAATTCTAGCAAAAAAAAATAAAAAATCTCAGTTGACAATTGAGGATTCCCCTTCCCTCATACATTCACAAAGAATCATGTTCTTTTTTTAAAATCAATTTTTATATTAATCATTATTTTATGATGTTTGTTTCTTATTTGAAAATCACCATTTTTATGATGCTTAAAATAACAATGGTTTATATTTTTCAAATATGTTTATAAGTATTAAAATAGTTTAGTATGTAATTAAATTATGGCAAAAGATATGTTGGTGTCCTAACGTTTGGGGTCAGTTTCAATTATGCCCCCAACGCTTGCTCTGTGTCATTTATGCCCCTAACGTTTCATATTATTGTCAATTATACCCTAACCTCAATTTTTTTGGGCCAAAGTCCTATTTTAATCCTTCAAGTTTGTTCAAAGTTTTATTTTAGTTCCTCAAGTCTCTAGCGAACTTCTCGGTGAGATACACGACGATCCTGATGACTATGAAAACTCTTAATCCAAGGTCTTTTGACCTCCTGAGTTCAATGATGGCCTCCATTATGCGAAAAAACTGACTGGCAAGCCGTCGAAAAATTACATAGTCGCCGAAAAATTGCACAATCGTCGAAAATCATATTTCTGGTCATTTGTTCGCAAAATGCAGGCCACCATTGAACTTAGGAGGCCTAAAAACCTTGGATTACGAGTTTTTGTAGTCGTTGGGGCCGCCGTGTATCTTGTCGGAGACTTGAGGGGACCAAAACAGAACTTTGAGCAAACTTGATGGACCAAAATATGACTTTGGCCAAAAAAAAATTGAGGTTAGGGTATAATTGACAATAATGTAAAACATTGGAGGCATAACTAACACAAACTAAACGTTGGGAGTATAACTAAAACTGACCCCAAATTTTAGGGGCATGAAGATGTCTTTTGCCTTAAATCATTTGAAGAGCCTACCAATGTCTACTACATTGGCTATGTGGGTTTCTGGATGTGGAAATATGATCTAATTAAACAACAACTTATTGATATTTTTATATAAATAAGAATGGTTGGTTTAATCCTAAAAAATATCACATCCTAATTTGATTTTATTAAGAGGTTGTAGAATATTTTTTAATTATGAACAATATTTTTGTGATGAGTCAAATTCAGAATATCTTTGGGTGAGCAACCCAACCCATCAACCCATCAACCTGCGAGTCCGCAAAAACCAACCCAACCTGTAATTGTAGGTTGGGCTCAAAATTTTCAACCCGCACATTTGCGGGTTCGGAGGTTTTCAACCCAACTCAACCTGCGAGCCCGCATATGATTTTTTTTTCAATTTTTTTATATCTGTTTATGTATTTATATTATTAATTCTTTATAAATAAGATATTTTGATTTTAAAATTTAAATAATTACATATATGTATTACATTTACACATGTTATGGAGTTTATTTTAATTGATTTATATTTTTATATATAAAATCTATATATCAACTCATGTTATGTGTAAGTCTTTTTATTCACTACTCACAAATTTATAATAATAATTTTTTGTTATGAAAATTAATAAAATATTTTTAAAAAAACTACAAATTCAACCCGTGGATTCATTTCAACCTAACCCGCAGCTTTGCAGGTTGGGTTGGTTTGAGTTGAGATTTAAAAATCACAAAACCCAACCCAACCCAACTCGTGCTCACCCCTAATAATATCAATATCTATACATTAATCCCATAAAATTATAGGAGTACATCTAAATTCAAAATAAAAAAAATTAAAAAGTAGTGATTTGAATTTTTTTTTTTCTAGATCTATGCTAGAATAATGTATAATAATTTTTTTTAAAATAAATTGACTTCTAAAATAAACATTTTTGGTTTAAGTGCACTTTTGGTTCCCTAACTTTCGCAAAGGTCTCAATTTGGTCCCTTAACTTTTTTGTTGCAATTTTGGTCCCCTAACTTTTTTTTCTGTTGCAATTTTGGTCTCATAACTTTTGAAAACGTCTCACCGTTGGTCCCAAGTGCACTTCCATTCATTATATGTCGTTAGTGCTAATCTAACAAGCTGAGTTGGCTGATGATGTGGCAAATACGGGTGAAGTGGATTAAAAAATGACCATTATGCAACATTTTGAGTCTTTTTGTGCGGCTAAATCTTGGTTGATTCGTTCTCAAAATATTGTAATTTGTTGCATAATGGTCCTTTTTTAATCCACTTCACCCATATCTGTCACATCATCGCCCAACTCAGCCTACTAGATCAGCACTAATAGCAGATAATGGATGGAAGTGCACTTGGGACCAACGGTGAGACGTTTTCAAAAATTAATAGACCAAAGTTGCAACAAAACATGTTAGGGGACCAAATTGAGACGTTTCCAAAAGTTAAGGGACTAAAATTACAATAAAAAAATAGGGGACAAAATTGAGACCTTTACGAAAGTTAGGGAACCAAAAGTGCACTTAAGCTAACATTTTTTTAATCTTTCAATGCTTCTTGCTATCTTTAGGTTGAAACACTTGTATATATACAAAATTATGTATGTATAGAAGTGTTTCAACCTAAAGATAGGAAGAAGCACAGAAAGATTAAAAAAAATGTTAGCTTAAGTGTATTTTTGGTCTCCTAATTTTTGCAAAGGTCTCAATTTGGTCGCTTATTTTTTTGTTGCAATTTTGGTCCCCTAACTTTTGGAAACGTCTCAATTTGGTCCCCTAACTTTTTTTGTTGCAACTTTGGTCTCTTAAATTTTGAAAACGTCTCACGGTTGGTCTCAAATGCACTTCCATCCATTATCTGCCATTAGTGCTGATCTGGCAGGCTGAGCTGGGTGATGATATGACAAATATGGGTGAAGTAGATTAAAAAGGACCATTATGCAACAAATTACAATATTTTGAGAATGAATCAACCAATACTACTTAGCCGAACAAAAAAAATTAAAATATTGCATCATTTTTGCGAAAGTTAGGGGACCAAATTGAAATCCTTGTATACAATTAGAATTAATCTTTTTTGGAAAAGAAAAAGTCAATCCAAACCCATCATTTTTTCTATCAACTATTTAAACTAGCCTAGAACAATATTGTTATATAATATATATATATATATTTGACTTCTCTTCGGATGTCCCGATAAAAATTATATATTATAAACTATATAAATTGTTGGCCAAAAAAAAAAAAAATAAACTATATAAATTAACTTCATAACCCCATTAACTATATATAACTTTCCAAACCTATTATCCACAATTTGTCAATAATTATAAACTCTCATTTTTAATCATAATATTTTATTTTAGACAAAAAAATCATAACTTTTATTCACTATGTTATTCAGTATTTTTAAAATATTTTAAAATTCTAAAAATAAAATTGGCATCCACCAAACCACCAAGCCCCCACAAATATATAAATTAGTTAGTGGCAAGCATTGCATGTGAGAATGCAAGATTTAGGGTGGAGATCATTTGACAAAGAAAGGGAAGAGAGCAAAGGCAGAGAAATTAAAGCCGAGAAAGAAGATGATGTCTTTATAGAAGTTGAAAATATGGATTTGAATTATCTCTTTCAATCATAATATATATATCTTTCTCTGCAAAAAGATATATTTCCCAAGCCCCAATCATCGTAATCTTCACGTTTTCCTTGCTCATATCCTAACATTCTAAACTCATCAATTATTGTGATTCCATCCTCCATACCCTAACATATATATATACAAACCTTACACTTTATTTTACATGCAAATCAAAAGAAACCTACTTTTCCTCTCTTTCTTATCTTTTCCTTCAAACTTTGGTCCCACCCTCCAATTCTTCCTAGTGATATCTTTCTTATCGATCTACTTATTTTACCTTCTCTCTTTGTTCACAATTAGTGGTTTCATTTCGATATCAAATTAAGCAAAAATGGTGGATTCAAATTAAATATTCTTTATTATGATTATATCCAAATGAAAAAAAGAAAGCACTTCAATAAAAAAAAATATTTTAGGTTTGTTTGGATTGAGAATATTGAGGGAGAAGGGAGGAAAGGAGAAAAAGGGGAGAGTTGGATACCTCTTCCCCTTGTTTGAAAACTTGGAGATTGGAAGGGAAGAGAATGAGAGATTTAAAATTAATCTATCCTCTTCCTCCTTTCTTCACAAATTACAAATATCTCAAAGTGGGGTATTTTGGAGGAGGATCTAACTACTTATCCAAATAAAGGGGGAGAGCTTCCCTCCTCTCCCCCTCCAATCTCTTCCCTCTCATCCTCCTTTATGAATCCAAACAAACCCTTTGAAATTGAAATGAAAATACTCACAAATCCCTTGAATATAATCTAAATCTAATAAATTATCTATGTTGGCATATTTTAATAATCTCTAAAAGTGACCCATGTGACTAATGGACCATGTCTATTAAAAGAAGACCCAATTTGATAATTGTTAGGTTGAAGAGGCATTAGACCTGGTAGGGTTTAAAAACATTTCTCTCTTCTTTCAGAAAAAGCAAGTGTGTGCAATGTTGTTATAACCGGATCGGACCGGACGGTCCGACCGGTTAGACCGCTGACCGAACAAGAGAGCGAGTGGGTTTGACCCCAAAAACCAAAACACCATTTGGACCCAATTAGACCGGAAATAACCGGAGAACCGGGTTCAACCGCTAAACCGTCTAAAAAACCGTTGGTTCACCCAATTTTTTTTTTTTTTTCGTGAGTTCATTTTTTCGGTGGTTTTTGGAGGTTGATCTTTTGAAATTAATCCATGGGAATGATTTTTGATCATGAAACACACAAAACCCATCCGAAATCTGTCCAAACCAAGCTTTCAACGGACCCAAAAATGGTGTTTATTGGGCGGATGAACAGTCTCGTGGAGGAAGAAGAAGAACAGCTTTCTTGCTTCCTACTTTGGTGCATTTTGTATTTTTGGTCCACCCACATTTTGCTAATTTTTCATTTTGGTCCTTTTGCATTAAAAAAAATTACAAAATCTGAATAGTTTGGAAATCTTCATGCACCAAAGGACCACTAATTAGCTATGCATCAAGTATTGGTTATTTTTGTAATTGCAAATTAATTTTAATTAGTTGCAATTTTGTTTTTTTTTAATGATCAATTTAGATCTTTTTTGATATTAGCCTCTCAATATTTTATTTCCTTTTAGAAATTTAATTTCCTATGTTTTTTAGGGGCATTAAAAATTTTTTTAATAGTTTTGGGACATGTTTATGACTGATGGAATCTTATTTAAGATGCATTTAGTCTATTTACTTGTTTAAAAAAAATGCATTTACTCCATGATCTCTAGTATTATAGAGGATTTATGTTTAATATATTTAAAAAAAATATTTATTGTATCATTCGGTCCGACCAATGGTTCGACCGATTCAACCGATCAAACCGTAAACCGAACATTTGTCTGAATCTATGTCTGGTTCGGTTTTAACAACATTGAGTGTGTGGTCACCGTTTAAACTAAATGGATAAGTTTAGGTTCTCCACCATCAGAGAAAGAAGAAGAGTAGAGATAAAGAAACTCACTTCAAGATTTGAAAGCTATGATCAAAGTACACTTTCTTCTACTCATCAAATCTTTGAATAATAATATTTATCTTACAATCTATGCAAAAAACCAACCTCATATTAATTAGATGAAAGCAATGCAAAAAAGTACGAGTGCATCACATCTCAAATAATACTCCTCTTTCCACCAATAGTAATAGTAATATGCATGGTTGAAGTTCTATATTATGAAGGTTTCATCTTTGCAATAATCTCTCGTTTTAGGACAAAGAGGAAGAAGATAATGGTGATAATAAAGAAAAGAAAGGGTAACTTTTTAAATTTCCATTTTTGGTGACTAGAAGCATGTGACTCGCAAGTACATTTTATTTATTTTGTAAATATATGCATTTTGCACATGTCGAAATGTTAATGACACAAAACTCAGTGCATTTGATTGTAACTTTTTTTTAATCATGATACTAAAATACATATCTTATTTATAATTTTTGTTCGAATTAGGAGTTCATAAGAGGGTATGTAAGATTTTTTTTTTTGAATAAATACATCTCCAAAATTTAAATGAGACTTTACTTCTTCTAAAATCTGAATAATTATAATTGACCAAATGCAGTAAATGCATGCATTCATTAATTATTAGTTTTATATTTAAACCTACCAAATTTGGAAGGTTAAAGAAGTAGTGTAGGAACTGATTAAAACAAGTCGCTCAAACTAGACGACAAGCAACACTTTTTTCAAACTAGATTTGGACAATTTGGGGAATCTAAGAACTAAAGAAAATATAGTTTATAAGATATGCTGGTATGCAACTTGTCAGCATCGATCCAAAAGGTGAATGGAGGATAAGATGATTTGATTGCACATTTTAAAATTATTTCTTAATTTTTTTAGTTCCAATATATTTTCTTAAAATTATAAATACCCAATTTTTAATAAAAATATCATTTTACTTAATTTTTTTGAAATAATTAATGAGTGTTAAATATCAATTTAATAATGTAAAATTTTCATTTTTTTTGTTTTAGCAAATGAAAACTACAAAGCTGGATTAGGATAAATCTAACCTTGAGTTCACAGTTGAGGGCAGTTTCCGGCACGTGGGGGTCGTCGGAACCTGCAAACGAGAATGCACAGGGGGATCCCTGCGATTCTTCTCCGATGCTTAAGTTAGAGAGAGAAAGTTGGAGAGTTTGAATATTTTTAGAGAGAGAGAGTCGTTACCTTAGAAAGGTTCCCTTTTTGCCTTTTATCCTCCTTCCCTTTTGTCTCATGTTCGTACGAGGTCTCTCTCCAAGACGTTAGGGGTGTACTCGGGATGTGTGAGGAAAAGGGGGGGTTGGTGTAGGTTTCTGCTTTTGACGTGACAGCTATCACTGCCAGGGTACGGTGGGATTTCCAACCTTCTCTCCTGGGTGTCAGTGATAGCCAAGAGTGCTTTTCACAGGTTAGTCAGCGCGCAGGGGGCGTTTTGGTCCTTTTGCGTGTCCTTCTTGTCCTGTCACGTGCTTTCAAGGATCCTTGCATTTAATGCCAATATCTTGGCATTAAATGCTTGAGTGTGGGAGGGGGAACCTGCCTGGGTTGCCTCTCCGCCGGGTATCCTTTATGTTCTTGATGTTAACTCCGAGGAGCCATTCCGAGGAGTGTATATCAGCAAACTATAATTTATTGAGAAATATAATGAACTCCATTAAGAATTAATTATGAAACATGTTTCAATTCTCATCATAAGTTGTATCTTTAATATAATAAATCAATGTTATATATTGGGGATAAATAATAATATTTTTTTAGGGTAGTACTGTGATATTTTTATTCTAAAGTAGACGTATGGATGATTTTATAATAAAGAAATTTATTTTAATGTAACTTAGACATTTCTTGAGAAATAAAAGATTAATTTATTTTGAAAATATCTTAAAACATCTAACCCATATATATATATCAAGAAAGTTGTGACTGTTATACCATATATATATAGTGAATGTTATACCATATATATATATATATAGTGAATGAGATATTTAGTGAATGTTATACCATATATATATATATATCAAATGATTAATCACTCAACTATATGAGAGGGTAAGAATTGCAGGAAATGTATTATGGAAGAATGTATAACATGATATACTTGAAACCCTCATCCTATGAAAGTTGATAAGGTTTTCATAGCCAGAAATTTGATGTAACTTTTTAGTTAGATTATATTATTCTATTTGCCTCATTCATCTGCAAGTTGCATAATTCACATGGCCACATATAAATGAAATATGGAGCATCCAAGATATAATGGGCAACTGATTAGGATATGAAGCTTCCCATAATAAATACTATGACCCACTCATTGTTTTTGTAGGCATCACTTTGCCACTTGACCTATATATATTTATATACATTGAAACTTCTAGTTCTTGTATAGATCTAGGCAATTGGCATCTAGCATTTAATTATACGGAACTTTTTTTTGGGCATTATTCAAGTTGTATTCAATAAGGAAAGGAGAAAATTAATAATTTGGTCCTATACTTTATTCAGTTTTTAAATTTCGTCCCTAATTTGTTTTTTCAGAACAAATCATGATACTTTGTAAACGTTTAGATCTTTGTTCTTACTACTCAAATTTGTCTTATAAATGTTTATTTAAAGACATTAAAGTCTAATATTAAATATTTTTAGGCTTTACTATTGATATTAATATATATAAAATTAAACGAATTAATTTTGCAATTAATTTCTTTTTTTACTTTAGCTTTAAGAAAAATATTATTATCACAAAATTAGGTATTAAGGACTAAAGTCCAAAGAAATACAAAATATAAGGACTGTTTTTTTTAAAAAAAAAAATTGTAGCAACTAAATTAAAAACTTGAGTAAATTATATGGTCTAAATAATTAATTCTTCATAATAGAAATTTAGCAAGATATGAAATTTAAAGGAGACTAAAACGTTTTGCCCAAAAGAAAAAAGCAGAGCAAAAGATTATAAGAGAATTATTTTTTATTTTAAAATATGATGAAATAATTTATATTATTTTAACGTTTTTATAATCTAAAGTTTTTAAATATAACCTTTAGTGTAGGTCAAACTTATTTATTTGTCATAAAGTTTACCATTAACAATAAAGTATGCAACCCAAATTTTTTCTACGACCAATTATGAGAGAAAATAAGGAGATTTTCTTTTAAAAAAAAATCCTATGATTAATAAACTAGAAAGCAAAACTGTAAAGAATATTATCTAAATTTTTTCCTTCTACACTTCGATCATAAATATGTTGTGTTCACATTGGTCAATAAATTTGCGAGTAAACTACCAAATTGGTCCCTGGATTATTGGTTCGCTGACAGATTGGTCCCCGAATTTAGGAAATTGACAAATAGGTCCTCGAATTTTTCTAACGAGACAAATAGGTCCCTGAATTTTTCTAATGTTAGTCAAATAAGTCCCCAAATAACATGCACAGAAGGACCTATTTGACAAATGTTAGAAAAATTCGGGGACCTATTTGACTCGTTAGAAAAATTCGGGGACCTATTTGTCAATTTCCTAAATTCGGGGACCAATCTGTCAGCGAGTCAATAATCCAGGGACCAATTTAGTAGTTTACTCATAAATTTGCTGAGAAGGCCCACTAGTTAAGCTTTGAGTCTCTCCCACAAAAATCAAAATCTACGTTCTCCCGTTTGGGCTTGTTTTTAAAATGAGATACCCATTGGGCTTTTTGGTACATAGACTTTGAAATGTGGGTTCTCTGACAATATCATCAATGGCTCCGAACAGGAAATGGAGTAACTTGGGCCTAAATTAAACTCAAGCTCAAAGAGTCATTTTGGTCCTAAATGTATGTTCTAATGCTTATTTTGGTCTATTATGTTTCAAAATGTTCAAATTGGTCCTAAATGTTGACAATTTTTTTTATTTTGGTCCTAAATATTGGTAAAATGTTTTATTTTGGTCCCAAACTATTGAATTTTGTCATATTTCTCTCGTCTCTCATTTCAAGTTTAAAGGACTTGTTAAGAAGAACTCGTAACCCTAAATTCGTCGTATTCAAATTTGAAACGAGAGAGATATGTTCAACTTTGTTTGTTTGACCAAGAAACGTGTAGTCTATTTTTAGGAGCGATTTGACCTCGTTTGCTGACAGCCTCAACTTTATAGAGAATGTACTCTTTAAGAACAATATGATGCTCTCAACTTGTCACGTTTGAATTTGAAACGTGCCATATTCATTAGTTTGGGACCAAAATGAAATATTTTGACAATATTTAGGACCAATTTAAAGATTTTGAAATATTATGGACCAAAATAAATAGAGTAAACTACCATCCGGATCCCTGAATTATGTAGGCGCTACCAAATTGGTCTCCAAATTAACGAAATAGGCAATAAGTCCCCGAATTTTATCAACGTTAGTCAAATTAGTCCTTCCGTCAACTCGTCGTTTCCAAAAACGGTGACATAGCCATTAACTGCTAACCCACGTTAGCAGTCGAAAAACTAAAAAAAAAAATGTCAACTGTGCAGGATTTGCCACATAATCATTATTACTTAAAAAAAACAAATTCGTGTCTTCTTCAAATTGGTCCCTAAGTTCAATTTTTATCCCATTATTTTCAATTCCCCCTCTTTTTCATCATCTCCATTCATTTTAGTCCCAAATCCTCAAAATAAAATTGTAAAGTGTCCCAAAACTCTTCCAAACATTTCAATTTAGTCGTTAAAAATATTAAAAACCCTAAAATCCTAAACCCCAAACTCTAAATCCTAAAACCCTAAACCTCTAAACCCTATTTTTTTTAATCTTCATCTTCATCTTGCCAATTTACCATAAATTCCTAAATTCTTTTTAATTCCTAAATCCCCTAAAAATTTTTTTTAATCATCTTCTTTATCTTCAATTCATTTCATCTTCATCCCTAAACCCAAAGAAAGATTCAGGGACTAAATCGATTCAGTCACTGCAAGGAGTTCGCGAACCGGATCTTCAATTTCAGGAAAACCTCCCCTGTAGATCCAAGCATGCACCCAAAATTATCCGAGGGATTGACACGAATGTGCCAGAACTACACCAAAGATCCATCGATGTCGGCGTTTAACGACGTGCGATCACCAAGCAAGTTCGATAATGCGTATTTCCAAAACGTATTGAAAGGATTAGGGCTTTTGAGCTCCGACGCGATTCTCGCGAAGGATTCAAGAACGAGACCGATTGTTGAACAGTACGCGAACGATCAGAACGCATTCTTCCGCGATTTTGCCATGGCCATGGAGAAATTGAACATGTTTGGAGTGAAGACAGGGAAAAACAGAGAAGTGAGACAAAGGTGTGACCAGTTCAACACCATGGTTCCCAATCAACAAGATGATGATGATGATGATGATGATTGATGATTTTAAGGTTAGAGAATTTGAGGGGTTTTTAATATTTTTAAGGACTAAATTGGAATGGTTGGAAGAGTTTCGGGACACTTTATAATTTTATTTTGAGAATTTGGGATTAAAATGAATGAAGTTGATAAAAAGAGGGGGAATTGAAAATAATGGGATAAGAATGGGCGAGGGACCTAATTACTCAAATTAGATTTTTTTAGGGTTTAGAGTTTAAAATTTTAGGGTTGAAGGTTTAAGGTTTATAGTTTTAGGATTTAGAGTTTGGGGTTTATGGTTTAGATTTTAGGGTTTTTAATACTTTTAAGGACTAAAGTGGAATGTTTGGAAGAGTTTTAGGACACTTTACAATTTTATTTTGAAGACTTTGGACTAAAATGAATGAAGATGATGAAAAAGAGGGGGAATTGAAAATATTGAGATAAAAATTGAACTCAGGGACCAATTTGAAGAAGACACAATTTTTTTTTTAAGTAATAATGATTATGTGGCAAATCCTCCACAGTTGGCATTTTTTTACTTTTTTCAGTTTTTCAACTGTTGACATGGCACTTAACGTGCCATGTTAGCAGGTAACGACCAGTCACCGTTTTTGGAAACGACGAGTTGACAGAAGAACTAATTTGACTAACGTTGGTAAAATTCAGAGACTTATTCTATTTCGGGACCAATTTGGTAGCGCCTACATAATCTAGGGATCCGGATGATAGCTTACTCAAAATAAATATTAAGACATACATTTAATACTAAAATAACCCTTTAACCAATTCATTTATAATTGAGCTTACAAAATAACGACCGAGTGAATTAAAAAATATTGATGACTTTAACAAAAAAAAAATGTGATATTTAGGAAGTTATTTTGGGCCAATAGATTGCTTAGGAAGTTGACCCATGAAAGATTAGCAAAGAGGGCCCAATGAATTTTAGCGTTTAAAAGTGGATTCCGAAACTATTGAGGCACATCTCTATTTTTTATTTGTTTTTGATAGGCTAAATTATAAACCTAATCCAATAATTCCCAAAATGTTTAGTTATTTTTCATTAGCTACGATTACATAATTTAATTTAGGCCAAAGTCCTATTTTGGTCCCCAGTTATGCTCCTTGTTCCAAATAGGTCCCCCAGTTATTTTTTGTTCCATATTGGTCCCCCAGTTATGCAAAACTTGAAAAAGTTGGTCCCTCTAACGTTTTCCATCCATTTTTCCGTTAAAAAAAGAGGAAAAATAAACTTTCATCCCCAAAAGTTTTATTTTCTTATATTAAGGTCCTTTTCTTTTTATAATAGGATCAAAACGTAAGAAAAGAAAGTAAATTAAGATTTTAAGTGAATTTACCCAAAAAAATACAAAAAATCTCTCTCTCTCTCTAAACGAACAAAGTTGGGGAAAAAATCATTCCTTTCAGTAACCAAAAGCCTAATCTGTGCGAATTCCTAGCCGATTTCCACCATTCTCGTTCCGAATCCCTAGCCGATTCGAGGGAGCTCCGCAATGCCTTCGATCTCTACGATATGGACAAGAACGGACTCATCTTCGTCACGGAGTTGCACGTGATGCTCCGCAAGTTAGGGGAGAAGCGATCCTTTACGCCCTTTTTCTGATTTGTTTGATTGTTTGTTCGATCGCTTTCCGGAAACTATTTTTTAAATTTGTTAATAATCGAATGGTTATTTAATTTAATTGGGCCGGGGACAATGTCGGCATGATGATCGGGTTCCTTGATTTTTCATCAACAAATGGGTTTGTTTGCGAATTTTGGGTGTTTCGTTGATTTCCAGCTGGAAATCATTGTCGTTGCCAATTCCAATTTCAAAACCGATTGAAAGCATTGTTTTATGGTAGTTCGTCTTAGGCGATGGATAATCTTGTTGGGATTGCTTAAAAGTCCCACATCGCTTGGAGTAAAGCATGTGGGAGGGTCTCAACAATATAAATAGGGGCCTTGGGTTTGTTTTCTAAGTACACCAAGTCAATACACTTTAAGCATTGTATTAGACTTATAAATTTTTCCCTCTCTTGTATTTAATTTGAGAGTTGTCCTCTTGTTGTTAGAGTGTGGGAGGTGTAGTCAAATAGTTGCTTTGAGAGAGTGTGGGTGTACTTGGTGTGAGGGTTGAGAGAAGATGTGTGATGTAATAATTTTCACATAGTATTTTCTCTAGTTGTCTTTTGGCAACGGTCGTGGGTTTTTTTCCCGGTTTGGGTTTCCCACGTTAATTTCTCTTGTGTTGAGATCGTAGTATGATTCCATCTTGTTTCTCTATTTTAATTCTCTGCTGGGGTATTGTTTTTATGCCCAACAAATCTTTACTTTTGATGACTCAACGTTAATATCAATTTCTTTTGGGACAATATGCTACCTATACCATGGAAAGTTCCCGTATGCGCATATTATTATTGTCTTCATTAATAGAGAGAGAGAGAGAGAGNTATTAATGGATTATTCTATAAAAATCATGTTTAATGTGCATGTTCAATTTTAATGATAATTATTGCATCCATTTTGGGCATGAATTATGCTTATATTGACGGTGTGAATTTATTATGATTGATTGTTAAACTCTTGATACTTCTATATAAAAAGGATCCATATAGTTAAATGTCTTATCCATATCAATCAAAATATATATCTTTGAGATTATCTAAAAAGAACATCTTTTACTTTTACTGTATTAGTTGATGGGTGATTGCTTTCGTGCAAGATTTCTGGTGTTAAATTTCATGGGTGGTTGCCATTCTAAAGCACCCAAAAAAATTTCACAGATTATTAAATTTCATGTGTTTTCAATCTACTATTGGACCAATTACAAATTAATTAAATTAATTAACATTACACTCAGCTTCTCATCACTCAAGTATGAATCTTAGATTGTAGTCACAAATCTACACTAATGCATTGATCCCATTAGAACTTTGTAATTATTATTATTATTATTATTATTATTATTATTATTATTATTATTATTATTATTATTATTATTATTATTATTTTCTCATGGATTGGACTTTACTGGTTGCATTTCAAAAGGTAAATATATATTTCATCAAAATTAAACGATTCTTCTTCTTTTTTTATTTAAATTCAAATTTAGAAAATTCATGAAGAATTATTATTTTACTAATTGAGGATCTATTATCAGTGATGTTAAACCCGGACCGGACCGGCCGGTCGGACCGGTCTGACCGGGAGCCGAAGAGAGGAACGGCTTGGTTCAACCCAAAGAACCAAAGTGAGGGTTGGACCGGAATGGACCGGGAAAAACCGGCCAAAAACCGGAAAACCAGGTTCAACCGGCGGACCGTCTAGAGAACCGGTTCTGCAAATTTTTTTTTCCCCTTCGTTTTAAAATGGTTCAGGCGTTCAGCAGATCTCGGCAGCTGGAGGAGAAGGAGGCACGTCGGAGATAAGGGGTCTGAGATGCACCAGTATCGACGGAGGGCGTAGACAAACTCTCGATTAGGCGATGGACGACGGCATCGCGAGTTCGCTGGGTGGGAGGCCATATGCTGAAGGAGATGCCGCCGCCGCCAGCTTTGTCAGATTTGGGAGGAGCCTCTGTCGGCGGTGGAGCGGAATCTTGCTCCGCCGCGGGTGGTGGTGGGGTTGCGATTTTCGGCTCACTCATTTTGATTTGGGGGAAAAAGAACCTTGCTCAATGTTCAAGAATGGAGACCCAAAACGCGAGGACCGTCCAGAAAACTATACTGTTTACTTTTTATCTGTATTACTTGTAAGAAATGATTTTTCTGATCTACAAAAAAATGAGAAAGAAAAAGTGTAAAAAAAAAAAAGAAAAATTGTGTGGCCTACTTGTATAGTACTGTTGTAGAGTTTAAGTTTTAGCCTTTGAGGTTGGGGTATAGGGATGATGTGGATTGTGGTCACGAGCAATGGGTTACCTTGTAAGGAAGATCAACGGTGTGAGTGGCAGTGACAATCAATATTTTCCCCCTTTGTTTAATGTGTAGTTTTGGTCTTTTATTTTTTTTGGGGGAAAAAGAAATGAACCTTAGTGTTGGAGTGTGATGACCAGGGGATGGACCCCCAATTTTTTTTTATAATATAAAGGNCAGGGGATGGACCCCAATTTTTTTTTTATAATATAAAGGGTTTATATTAAATATATTATAAATAATTATTTATTGCGTCATCCGGTTCGACCGATGGTTCGACCGGTTTAATCAATCAGACCGTGAACCGAACATTTGTCCGAGTCTTTGTCCGGTTCGGTTATGACAACACTGTCAGGGACTAAAGTGAAAGGAACTTGAAGTTTTCAGGACTAAGCTATAATTTAAAATTGACAGAGGACTAANTATTTTTTTTAAATATATATATATAAATAAAAGTCAATTCAAATTTGAAGTATATTATATTTGTTATCTTTAATCTATACTAAAATATGAATTTACTCTCAAATTCATCTTTAAATACTTATTGTAATTAGAAGTTAAACTCCAATGAATTATAGTCAAGCCTATATTCACTTTCAGAATTCAAAATTCAATATTTAAATCCAATCAAATTTATTCTTTTATCATTTACATTTATGAAAAATTTATTATGAAAATGTCATTTAATTCAGATTCAAATTTTGCAAGTTAGATAGAGACTGTGTGTTTGACAATGTAATTGAAGCCATGAATATTGTGTATGTTGTAGAAGAAGAAATTGAAACCTATAATGGAAACACAAGAAAAACGGTTGTGATTTCTAAGAGCCAGTATGATGAGAAAAGATGAAATTTGTTGCAGCGACAACTAATTAATCTTTCAACAATCAACTTTGCTTTAGGTTTAATTCTAATTAGTTTAATGATCTGTTTATCAAGTAAAATGTTTAGAAACATTATATATAATATGTTTCTATATTTGATGGTCTTTGGTTGACTATTTTTCTTCCAAATATATATATTGTGAAATTTATCTTTTTAGTTTTGGCTTATGTTAAGGGTCAATAGTTTCATCACTACATATGGATTCAACAGCTTTGTGAATTTTCAATTGATATGAAGTCTTATATAAGTTTTTTTGTTTCCTAAAGTTGCAGAGTTTTATTATCATTTTTATCATATAAGTAATAATATCTAAAGTTAGAACTGACATAACATTAGTTTGATTAAAAATTAATTTGAGAAGAATTTGTATGCGAATGATCAAATTTAAAAGGCTAATGTACACTTTTGGTCCATTAACTTTTGTTCAAGTCTCAATTTGGTCCTTTGTTGCACTTTTTGGTACTATATCTTTCGTTCAGGTCTCAATTTGATCTCTTGATGCACTTTTGATCTCATGTCTTCTGGTCAGGTTGAAGAATTTGTGTCATATCTTTGCAAACGACTCTGCACTGTGGGACTAACAATGAAACATTTTGCAAAGATATTAACAATGAAACTTTTTGCAAAGATAATATAAAGATTCATTCAAAGATAATCTTCATTTTTAGTACAACGAAGATAATCTTTTAAAGGTATTGTAAAAAAGTTTCTAAAATATAATTCAATAAATTAGGACTCTTCACTTTTAAAAACTTCACATTTTTTTCGTAACAAATAATGGAGAATAATAACTGATCAATTAAAATGTATATGGATGTTAACTCTTCTCATTTAGTCAAAATTAAGATTAGTGTTATTCAATTTATGCATGTCAACATATAATATAAGTGTGGATTCACATTTATTCTCATTGAAATAATATTTTTTTTTTGTTTTTTTGTAAGAATTAGGCAGTATCTACCCGCCGATAACCAGAGACCAATCCTCCCCAAGGTGTAGAGATCTCCATTCTAGATCGAACCTAGGGCATCATGCATAAGGACCATAACTATCTACCAATTGTGTTTGACTTTGTTGGTCACAATAATATTTTTCTATCATTGTTAAATCTACAACTTAATTTTTTTTCAACCTACATATATATAATGATTTATAATTTATCAAATTTGATTGTCATTTATATGTCTAATTTAATAAATTTCAAATATAATTAATATTCAATATTAAAATTTCTATTTAATATATAAGCCAAAGTGCACTTTTGGTCCATTTATGTTTGTTCAGGTCTCAATTTGGTCTCATTAATTTTTTATTGCACTTTTGGTCTCATATGGTCCCATATCTTTTTTTTTGTTGTAAATTTGGTCTTATATCTTTGCAAAAGGTTCTACATTGTGAAAACGTTCTACCATTGGTTTCACAATGTGGAACCTTTTGCAAAGATATAAGACCAATTATGCAACTTGACCAATAGATATGAGATCAATTTTGCAACTTAACCTAAAAATATGGAACAAATAGTACAACATGGGACCAATTTGGGATCTAAGCAAAACTTATGGGACTAAAAGTATACTTTGGTCTAATATATATTATATGATTTTGTTTATTTAATTTATCGAACAATTTTTATAAAAATTATATTATATAATACAAACAGTCGTTCATCGCACAGGGTACACTCTCAGTCTATCATATGCATATCTTCATTCAAGCGGCCATGTCAACAACAATTATGGCAGAAACAATCATCTAGACTTCATTCATCCTATTAATGTTTTTGAATATTTTCCAACTTTGATATCTTTTGAATATGCAACTTTGATATCTTTATGATATGATATTAATTTCTTTATGGGTCAAAGTCAACTTTTGGTTCCATAACTTTTGCTCAATCCTCAACTTGGTCTCATAATTTTTTTGTTGTATGTTTGGTCCCATATCTTTTGCACAAGTTGCAGATTTGGTCCTTTATCATTTTTTATCCCATATCTTTTGGTCAGGATGTAGAATTGGTCCCATATCTTTTCAAAAAGTTCCACTGTCAGTTCCACCTGACACAAAGATATGAGACTAATTCTGCATTTGACCGAAAGATATGGGACCAACTCCACAACCTGACCTAAATATATGGGACCAAAAGTGTAGCACGAGACCATATCTGCAACCTGAGCAAAAGATATGGAACCAAAAGTTCAACAAAAAATTTATGGGGCCAAATTGAGACCTGAGTAAAAAATATGGGACCAAAAGTGCACTTTGGCCTTTTTATGTAATTCAATTAATTCTATATAATTAACGTAATGTGATTAATCCATGGATCATTTAGATTCTATATAAAAATTGTTTTTGTATGTTGTTTTAGACCACAAACATCTACCTAATGTAAATATTATAAGATGTTGTGTACTCTCAAGTTAGATATCAATATATAGATTTTTTAAACTATATATAATTGATTTATTTAGACCATTGTTTTAAAACAATGGTGATGTGTAAAACTCTTCTACTTTCACCCATCTTACTGTCAGGAGTTCTAATTTGATATATAAATCCAAATTTTTATATAGTTCTTGACCACGAAATTGTTAGTTTAACATCTTTGATATTAGAATAACAAAAATCATATTGAATACATTATTATTCTAAAATTGCAAGAAATAACAATACCTTTAATCATCCGGGTCCATTGTCATTACTCAGTTTGTTAATTGCTTCAAAACGTTTACTATTAGTGTTGAATCGTCAATTGAGTTAAAGTTTGCATCAAATACTACATCTTATTAAATGTCTCGGCCATAACACTATCAATTACTGTTGTATTAATGAAAGTTATTTTAAATTTTTAAGAATGATCTTGACGTAATCAAAGATCTTTTCCATTAACACATAAATATGTGATGAATATATTAATTAAAGCACTCAATGAATAGTAAGAAATAAACCAACTTGCATCATAAACTGAGATTATTGATAAAATGAGATAACTAAAAAATATAGACATTTTTCGATAATAACACATCATCATTGTTATTTTAATATCATTAAATAATTGACCCACATTTGCATATAAGACTACAATGCAATTGCTTAGTCATAGAGACACAAGCCATCTTTTATTTTAATAAGAGCATTAACATTGATCCTCCTCAATTTTTTCATTATATTTATATATAATTATCTTCATAAAAAACCACCATTACATTGTAATTGTAATAAGTTTCTAAATGTTCTATTATCGTAATTATAGACTAGAAGATATTGTAATATGGCATCGGTACAATTTTAAATTTAACTATAATAAGTTAATATTGTCGAAGGATACTTGACTTAATTTTTTTATTGATATTCATTTATATTATTCAAAAATTCATGGTAAAAATCTAATATGATAATCTTTTCAATTAGGGGTGTTCAGGGGTTGGGTTCGATTTAAGATAGGTTAGTTTGGGCTCATTATTTTATTCGGCGGATTGAGTTGGGTTGAGTTGGATAAAATGATTGAGTTAACCCAAATCAAACAGTGGCAGGTTGGTTTTGGTTGGGTTGATGGGTTGGCCCATAATATTTTTTTTTGAGCTATCAATTTTATTTCTTTTCAATTTGATCATTCTTAAATATGTTTTCCTCAATTTGCTCATTCACAATTTGTTTTTGAGTGACTAAATTAAGAATAAAAATCTATGAAATGACCAAATTGAAAAATAATATTTTTTGAGAGATCAGAATACAATGAAAAAAAGGGAAATGGATCCTCTAGAGTTTCTTTCTCTACATTTCTTGTAGAGTTGGAGATATAGGAAGAGAAAATAAGAGAGAGAAAGAGAAAATGTGGATCTTATATATTTTTATTTCATGAAATTCATATTTTTTCTCTAACTCCACAAGAAATGCATGAAAAGGAACTCTAGAGGATCCAATCTCGAAAAAAAGGGGCTCGAAATCTTGAAACTAGCAAACCAACGCAAACTACAGTGGGCTCAATTTTTTCAATCCAAACAAACCCGTTAGCCCAATCCAAACAAACCCAATCTAGAGGATTGTGTTGGTTTTAACGGGTTTGCCCAACTCACCAAACACCCTTATCTTCAATATTATTATTAAGATAAATTACACTTTAATACCCTGATGTATGGACCAGTTACGCTTTTGTTTATTTTTTCAAAAGAGAAATTTTTGTATCATGTTCTATTCGCCGTTAGCACTTTGGTATCCAAAACTAACTCTTGACAGCAAAAACGTAGTGCAGGTCATGTGCATGTTCAAAAACATGAAATTGACCATCCTAAAAATTAAGTTTCACGATTCAACCTCCAAAAAACACTATTTAGTATGTACTTTTTTTTTATCAGAACTATTTAGTATGTACTTGAAGGCAAAGGATTTCGTATTTTTCTAGGTTGAATCGCGAAATTTTAATATATGAGAGTGAATTTTGTATTTTTGACCATGCACATGACCTACACATGCTTTTTTCTGTCAAGAGATAATGGAAAAAAAGTTTTAGGTACCGAAGTGCTAACAGAGAATAGAAGAGGGTATCAAAATGCCACTTTTGGAAGAACAAGGTACCAAATTAGAATCGGTCAATACCTCAGGGTACAAAAGTGTAATTTACCTTTATTAATACTACTTTCTACATATCTTACATTGCATAAGTCAATAGTATAAAAAATTATTTTTATTTGGTTTTATTATAAATTACTCTATTCACATACATCTTTAATTTTTTTCATTATGAAGCATCTTTTTACAAACGATGTTTCTTCACCCTCTAATTTTATGCTAAAAATATTGGTACGTTTACCACCT